>APFE031636364.1:146473-170943 GCA_000404065.3 Pinus taeda
AGAAAAGAACAACACCATGAAGCCGAAGAAGGACACAGGAAAGTGGTGTGAGTTCCATAAGGGTCCCACTCATAACACAAGTGAGTGTCAGACCAAGCAGTCGCTGGTGGCTGAGTTGAAGGCTTCCGAATTAGATGCATGTTCTAACCTTGAGCCAGAACCCGACAAGGGAAATGGCAAAGGGAAGCAGATCATTGATGCGGATCCCAGTGCCACTGTTGCCACTGTCAAAATCCAGAAGAGTGAGCTCGAAGATCCAGAGGAGGGGGAACGTCTTTTCCACTCACAGATGTGGGTGAAGGGTTTGTCGCTACAATTCATTGTCAACAGTGGCAGCCAAAAGAACCTCATTTCAGCAGAGGTCATGAAGCGGTTGGGCCTACCAACTACACCACACCCGCAACCATACAGTATTGGGTGGCTTCATGAAGGACAAGAACTCAAATTTCGCCAGCAGTGCCGCCTTCCCTACAGCATCAAGCCTTTCACAGACGAGGTATTGTGTGATGTTACACCTCTGGATGTTTGTGATGTACTATTAGGCCAGCCATACTTGTGGAGGCGACACGCTGTGTATGATTCAAGGCCTTGTGCTGTCATTATTTCTTTGAATAATTCATTATACAGGATACTGGAGGTAGCCCCACCTACCGCCACATCTTTGATCACTGCTAAGAAAGGCAACAAGCTCATCTCCCAGACTAGGAAATTTATTTTCTGTCTCGTTCACTCCCAAAGTAAGGGGAAGATCGTTGCTACATCCATGACCCCCACCAAGGGTTCCTTCATGCAGCAGCAGCAAAGGGATACGATCATGACAGAACACAGGAACAACTTCTCCTCACCCATAGGGGTACCACACAAGTTTCAGGTGGACAACAAAGTCCGGTTGCATCGACAAAAAGAACGCCATACCAGAACCCATTAGAAGCTCATACCACTCCGACAATGTCCTTACAGCAGTACCAAGACTATGGGGAATAATGATTTGGAGCACATCATTCCTCCATTCCTTCGCCTGCACCAAGTGTTCAATGTGGACCATCGTCGACCATGCTTCCCACCATTTCTGGATGCATCAAAGATTGCAGGACAACTTTAGCAGATGGAGGAACTCAACGCAATGGGGACCATTGCTTCCTAAGGGGGGAGGAATGATCTAGGTGGATGTTGGTGGCCACCCACCTATCCCATTTGGACCCCCGCAACTGTCTCTTTCAGTTTTTGAGTTTCCGTAATTGTAGCACAATTTACTATTTTTAGCAGTTTTTTTGGGTCCTAAACTTTTGGAGCCATTTTGAGGCCCTAAACGATGTTTTTTGGGGAATATTGGGGAAACATGGGTCCATGGACCAATGTTGACCTTCCCAAAGTGGTAGTTATTAGATAGATCTTTCTAACGAGCTATCATACGCGTCAAACGGAGATCGTATGCCAAAGTTACGACCCCGGGAATTTGATGTAACAATTTACCCAAAACGGGGCCCACAATTTGGCGTTTCAACTTCAAGGGTTAAGTTTGCGAATGTGAAGGGTTTTCCATTGTTTCTCAACAATAAATAGGCCTTCAAGCCTCATTGTAACATAGTTGGAACAGTTCAGAGGTATGTAGTTGCCACATCTCTTCTCAGAGATAAGCTACCATTGCCCTAGCTGGTTTATTTCCATTTCTGGTTGTAAGCATATTTCGGTATTTTCCATTAGTGAAATGAAGCATTATTTCCACTACATCTTTGTGTATATGGTTATCTTTGTATTCTATCGCATTCATGTTTAAATCTGGATCACATTCATTGTCCATGCATGAAGAATGTTTCGGACTTAAAAGGATTCTATAATTAAGAAAAAGTTCCATGACACATGTTTACAATGTACATCATTAGCCCCGTTAGTGGGACATTGGAGCCACTCCTTGCTCCTCAAAGAACTAGCTAATCTCTCTAATTCCTTGTGGGAGGAGCAAAGGTGAAAATTCTTTTGCTCATACAATGGGGGGGTATATATAACCAAGGGGTTATGCTTCCCCCTTGTGACTCTTTGACTACCCTCATGACTATTTGACTTCCTATGACTTTTTAACTCACATGACTCTTCGTATTCGTGTGTGTCCTTTGGACTTCCATTTTAAAATACTTTTAAATATAATATATATGGAACACAATAGTGATGTGGCATATGACCACTTATGACATGACATTACATGACATGACACTACTAACATGGATTGTTTGATGATGTGGCAATGTTAACTTAATGTTGTTGTTGATTGTTGGATGACTTCTTGGACATTCTTTCTCTTCTCCTATGCATGGCTTGGTGATGTAGGGTCTTCAATGATCTTTAGTCTTGGATGGTAGTTGCAAACTTGTGTACCTTTTTTCTACTTAATTTATCCTTTTGTGAGTTCAATTGCAAGAGAGTCTTTAGGCATGCTTCCCTCCTCCTTCCTCTTCTTCATCATCTCAACATGACTTGATAGTGTACTTGTTCCTACAATTCACTTGTGACAGGAAAACATCAATCCAAAAACTCCCTAGTCTAAGATGATGCATTCTTAACCATCAGTTGAGCTCAGGACAAGACACAAATTTGGGAAAAGGGCTTAGTGATTTTGCATTATGTAGTTCCAACAAAAAGGGGGAGAGCTTGGGCTCTAAGAATGTGCAATGTGCAGCTCCGGGAGGCTTGAAAGACATAACTGCATAGTTTCTGGAGGCAGTGGGGTCTGACTAAGGGAAAGGGAACTAGAGGAAGCATATATGCAATCTTAGAGGCCAAGGGAGGTTGGTATTCTATTTATTATGTAATTCCAGTATACAAGGAAAAGGCTTGAGAGTTGATGATGCAAAGTGCACAGTTCAAGGCTTATTGGGAGACACAACTGCATAATTCTGGAGGTTAAGATCGAGAGCTGGACTCAGGAATTACCTAGAGAAGAAGCCCTAGAGGATAGGGATTGTGCACTTCATAGTTCCAAGAAACAGGGTCACAGCATAAAGGGCTAAGAATACACAATGCGTAGTTTACTCGGGGCCTGGTGAGGCTAAGTTTCCCGATCAGGGAGATTTTCTGAAAATGGCTAAGTGCAGAATGGGTGATGGACTTATGATGGACCTTGACTGTGATCAAACACTCAACATAATTTGATGACATGACAACATAGATAATAATAACACATTAAAAAATTATTTCCCTATGTGTGACTGCCTCATGACAAGATATGACAAGTGCAACACTTAAGATAGGCTTTAAGACGACCCTGATGACACTTGTGCGACAATGCTCAAGACTTTGTGTACGAATGTGAAAGATGTTTACATGGTTAAGATAATGCAAATACACAAATACTAACCTTTGAAACCATCAAAAAAGGCTCGCAAACATTATATGACAGTCAAACATGTCAAAATATGACAGTTAATCTAACATGCAAAATGGACGAAAGAACTTCGAGAAATCTCATGAAATGAGCTATAGTGTTTGCAACAAAAATGAAAATACCAAGGAAGGCTCTGAAATTTGGGTGTAAGGGAAAATTTGGGAGGGTATTGGAACATCTATAACACTTGGAAACACATTGGTTGAACTCCAACTTCTTTTTCTTGGTTGACTTCTTTTGTGTAGGGCCTTAGTTCTCAAGGGAGTTTTCATTCATCTTGCATATTACTTTGGCATTCCCACTTACCACATGAATAGACATGGTTCCCTTTATACCTTCTCAGTTGAACATAACATAAGATTCATCATAATCACAATGTTTCAAGTTGGGAAGGGTAGTGTAGCTTGCGAGCTTAATATTTCTAGAGTATAGTTTTCATCTTTGGTGTTGCTCCACTTCTAGTAGTCCTAGACAGTGTCTCGACAGAGTCATGTAGGAACACAAACGTTGCTTTGTTGCTAGCGGGCCTATATAATACCCCAATGGAGTTGCTTACTTCACCTCTATGTGTATGAGGCCTCTCTCTTATTTCATCTTTATTTATTTATTTAAAGAGAACTGAGCATTAGCACTTATTTATTTTGGGGAGGAACAAAGATTCTAACTTATTGAGAGTAGAAAAGGTTGTTCCTTTAGAGATTCATATAAATACCTCTTATTTAGGTTTTCCTGTGTAGATTTTCCCCCTTCTATGTTTCTACTAGTTGGATAAGCTTTAGAACACCAAAAACTGAGTAGAGACATGATGTTTTCGGACTAGACATGGTTTCATGGTTAGATCAAAACTCTCCTTACAGACAGATCATGTTTTCCATTAGAACATCATCAACCAAAATATTTAACCAACACAAGGAAGACGGAGATAAGACTAGCAAAATGATGAAGTGTCACAATATTCTTTACAGTTCGACCACACACACTTAGAAGCCACAACATATTAACAGCACTTATTCTCATAATGGAAACCAAAACAAAATTAAAACAAACAAACAAACAACAAAGAGCAAAAGAAAATACTATGTACATTATGTAGGGCACACCCCCATATTTGGATTGAAAATATTGTTTCAAGTCTTGGCAATTGACAAGGACAGAATCAGTGTTCTCGTAAAGTGATTTAAGATGATATGTGGGTTGGAAAAGCTTTTCATTTATGATGAATGGCCCAATCCATAGGGATTAAAACTTAGTGTGTTTGACTTTGTCCTTGTGGGATTTATCCCACTTTAAGACTAGGTCACCCACACTAAAGTTATTTTTCCCTGCAAAACTTTTATCAAACCACCTCTTGATATGACTCTGGTGAAGTATGAATTTTTCTTTAGCTTTCATCCTCTCTTCCTATAGCTTATTAAGATTTTCCATCCTATGCTAAACCACCAGACATGGCTTGCCTTGGGACTCTTGTAACAATTGGAGAGAGGGAAAGTACATATTCAACGGGGGGATGGCTTCGTTTCCATAGACCAATAAGTAAGGGGAGGTGATTAGGGAATTTTTGGGCATGACTCAATCAACCCATAGGGAATTCACTAAATTAGAGTTTCAATTTTGTTGTTAAGAGAATATGGTATTTTTGATGATGTAGATAAGGTTATTGTTTGTGGATTCAGCAAGACCATTCCCCTATGGATAGTAATTAGTTGAATTATTCAATATGATACCATTATCCAATGAAAAATCATAAAGCCTTAACAATGAAAAGTATGTTTCATTGTCAAAAAAGGCTATGTAGGAACGTCAAACCTAGAAATGATGTTTTGCTCCATAAAGCTAATGAATTCTTGATTGTTCACATGTCTGAGCGGAACTTCTTTTTTCCACGGCATCAAATAATTTGTAGCAGTTAATATGTAGCAGTGCTACTTTGACGAGTGAGGGAAAAATTCCCCAATAATGTCCAAGCCCCACTGTTGAAAAGGTTCTTCCACTAAAACGAAGATATTGACTTCTTATCTCTACTCGAACACCTTTGATAGACCAGAAACTTATGGGCATAAGCATGAGCATCTTTGAATAATATAGGCTAGTAAAAGATGACCTGCATAAACTTATGTTCTATAGTGTTGCCTACAATGTATCCCTTGATTGGTTCATTGTGGAGATCACGAAATACCTTTTCTTAATCGTGTGCCTCCAAGCACCTAAGTAATACTCTGTTGTGGTGCTTTCTAAATGGAACCCCATGTGCCAACTGATAAGATAATTCCTTATTTCTGAGTGTCATTTTCTTCCATGTGGAAAAGTGAGAGGGAATTGTGTTGTGCTCAAGGTGTTGGTGCACATTCATGTACCAAGAGTTTATGCTTATAGTGCGGGAGACTCACTCAACGTTATACATCTCAATCTCTTTCTCCCATCCTACAAGCTCTTCTTCTTCCCCTTTTGCATTTACTACTTTTGGTGCTAGTTGGAAAAGACCATGACCTTTAATGTGTGAACTGGTTTGATTTCTAGATCATACTATTGGAGCCCATTCATCCAATACGCTCTCCTTTCACCCATCTCTTGTTGAATAAACAGTGACCTGACTGTTGTGTGTGGAATAAAGATAACACAATGGTTCTTCAACAAATAAGGCCTATCTATAAAAATTAAGGCATTAAGTCCTCATAATTAGAGTTAAGTCCTCCTCATAATTATTAGTCCTTGTCTTTCAGGCTATAGGGACAATGTATTAGTCGTGCACGAAAACCAAAATGAATTTGAAAATGTTAGACCAAAGTTTCGTGGAAAAATATAGTTCTCTCTATGAATTTTCATGAATTTAATCAAAGTTTAAAATTGTAGATCTTATTTGGCCTCTTCCCAAGGCACCGACCATAACAAATTCCATTAAAGCTTAGGATATACACTGGCATGATCTATACACTCGAATAGACATTTTCCTGGGAAATTAATGTTAGGATTACTTAGCATTGAGTAAATAACAATAAATGTTAAGTTTATTAACTCCATCCCATTGCCTTTAATTTATATCAATTTTCATAACATCTGTGGGTCTGGGTGGCATCTGACATCTGGGGTTTACTTGGTGATAACATAGGATCTTTATCTCTCTTCCAACCTTCTTTTCTTTCTTTTCCTGAGTTCAGGATCATTGTAAGATCAAGGTGAGAAATGGGAAATTCAATCTGCATCTTAGTGTACAGTGAGGTTTGCGATTCAATATGCAATGGCATCAATTTTTGGTGTCGGTGCTGGAAGAGATGCTTTCATCTTCACCACCACACCTAATGTGAGAGCATACTATCCTTTATCCTTTGTATTTTACTATTGTTATGAACTATTTATGAGATGAAGGGATAAACCCATAGTATTTGTACTACCAAGGAAGACTATATATACTCAGTGATTATCTCTTTTTAATTTTAATATATCATGGCTAAAATTTCTAATGGTCCTTTTTATATTTCACTACTACATGTAGGTGGGTTTTAAGACAATATTTAAGACTATATTTGAGTCAATTGTCTTAACTTAAGACAAAAAGAATCTTGTATATTGTCTTAAATATTGTCTTTAAGCGGGTGTCTCAAAATATAATGTCTCAAAAATTTGTCTCTATAAAGACAATATAGAACACATATTATTATTGTCTCTATAAAGACAAGAATTATTGTCTATTAAGAGACAATTTCATCTCTCTCTCTAAAGACAATTTCATTTTTGTCTCTTCAGAGACAAATACATTTTTGTCTCTTTAGAGACAATTACATTTTTGTCATTTTAGAGACAATAGCTGAGATTAAAAACATATTCTCCATAGAGACTATATGTCCATAATTCAAACTATTGTCTCTCTAGAGACAATATAAAACTAGAAATTGTCCCAAAAGGTACAAAGAGAGGCTAATAGAATTGTTGCATTTTTCTAGAAGAGATGTTAAGCTGGCTAAAGGCTTTCTAATTGTTTTTTATTATGGTAAAATTATATTGATAATTCATTGGTTTTACTTTCAAAAGCTTGAAGGAATTTGAAGAGAAGGTATAGAATTTCTTTGTGGGATTTGATCCCAAAATCATTGATTTGTAAATACATACTCAATGAAATGTTAATTGGTTGAAACCCTGCACAATTGTTTGATATAAGAAAATAAGACAAAAAGGTTGAAAGGCTTAATTGGTTTGTGGAAAACCATGGTTTCTTGGACTAGATCATTGTGCAATTACTTTTCTTTAGATGTTTTGTTTATATCTATATTACAAGGAACACATTGAATGTCTTATTTCATTTTAGAGTAAGTTAATAAAAAATATATATTATTATTACTAACTCTCATATGAACGCGGCATAAAAATAATAATAATAATTCATAAATTCAAGACTATTTTAATATTTCAAAACATACAATTAAATTCAAATTAAACATAAGAAAATATTATCTTAAATTATTTATTTTTCACTATTAATTAATCAACTCTATTAAGTTGTCACATTATATGGTATTATGTATCCATCCCATTGCTCAACTGTATTACGATTAGCTACTTTGATATTATGCTGCACCAAACAATATTTTACTCTCATGAGATCAATCCTTTTAGTATGAAGACGTCCTTTCATTGCTATGGTGATCCTAAAACACTTTATAATTCCATGGAAAGAAATGCAGTAGAAAATGAAACCAGAGAATTTATTAACCATGAGAAAATCCTTATGCATCAATTTGAATACAATTTTAAAATTGTATTATTATCATAATATTATTCTATTGATTAAACTTACTAATTTATAATTTGCGCGTGAATTGATCATAAAAGACTTCATCAGAGAACATATGTTTGAATCCTTCAATGCAGTAAAGCTTACAATGCAGAAATTATATGCCAATTAGAATTTTACCATGATCTAGGCATCATGTATATTGAGATTTCATAGAAATAAATCAATGGCATCGATATAAAAGTATTCAAATACTAGAAATTCAATCATACTGAAATGAAAATTACTACAAAATGCTCCAATTCATAAACTCTCTTCATATGAATAAACAATTCTATCAAATTACCTATTATTAATTAAAAAAACTTTATATCAACCTTCATCCCTTGGAAATCTGCCATCCATTTGTAAAAAATGTTACTAACTTGTCGTATTACTAACTTACTCCAAAACAGTTGATATATCGAAGGAATATGTAATGACATTGGTGTTTACTTTTCCCTTCACTCATTGATTTCATCGGAGACTTTTGGTATTGGAGGATGACCATTATGGCCTGGAGAGGGCACAGAAGGAGCTATAGTAGCCTTTAGCAGGCGTACTGAATATCCTACTTCATCAACTACTGCTACTTCATCAACTACCTCTATTACAGCAGATGTTGTCCCTGGAACTTCAACTATCATAATTAACATTAAAATCCAAGCTGCTACCATTACTGTTTTATTACCCATCGCTCCTCTTCTCTCCTCAACATTGTTGCTACTGCTTGATATGATTAAGCCTACTTGATGCAATTCGAATACACTTTACTTGGTGTAGATCATACATCCATCTATTTAATTAAAACATTTCTCTTTTCCTTACAAGTTTACAACTAAAAAGAAAGAGAGGCCTTAAAAATTAGAAAGCCGGTAGATCACTGGTATGTTTAGAATGTTTCTTTCTTCTTTACACACTAATTTTAAATTGGGTAAAAAAGCCTGCAAAAAGTAAGTGAAATCATATATTCGAAAATACAGGAAAGCCTTTTGTGAAAAAAAGAAAAAGAAAAAAGTGAAGGTGAGTCATTGCAAAAAACAGGGAAGTCTACTTAAAAAACTAGTGAAAGCAGATCATCACAGAAAAACAGTCAAATTGAGAGAGTTATTCCAGGGTATATTTTTGGGAAGGTGTATTACTTGTTAGTAGAATTTAGTAAGTAAATAATTTGTATTGGCAACATAAATCACACTTCAAATCAACGATTGAAAGTGTCTCACCTGATCGAACGGAGTAGGGTAAATTGGTTGACGATTGTTAATGCATAGGAAGGCCTATCGGCCTAAAAATATTTAAAAATAAATAAATAAAATCATTTTGAATGTTCTTTAAAAGTAGTTTCACATTCAAAGTTCCCAAATAATGATTTTAATTACCTTAAATCTTTGTTGTTTATGGTTACCAACATAATAAAAAATAAATAAGTCCATTATTTTTAATGCTAACAACAAAGTAATTTTAAATCTAAATGAAAAAACAATTCTGGAAAGAAACATTGAAAATAATAAGGCAACACGCTTATATTTTCTAAAAATGCATTCGCGTCATTTGAACATGCAGGATCCTTAGTTGGAACTTCATTTTAAGACATTATGAGTCAAAAATGAAATGTTCTAGATTTCTCCATCCTACAAGAGGGTTTACTCTCTAACATAGAAATTCAAAGCTTCAATCACATTAAATGGTGGAAATTAAATTCATATCCAGTTGATAAACCACAATTTCAATACCCCTATACAATTGGAATTGGCTTCCTTGATAAAAAAGAACTATCATAATGTATATGAATTTGAATTTACAATTGATTGGAAATTTTATCTTCATGAAGGTTTTACAAAAGATGAATAATTGAACAGTTCCTGGCAACATGATGTAGGCCAATTCTCAATATATTGGTGGCCTACATAATTATCTTCTCCACTATTGGCTTTCATAATTCGAGTTGGCTTCATCTCTTGTTGCAGCCCAAGAATTCCTGCCATTG
Source organism: Pinus taeda (assembly GCA_000404065.3). Taxonomy (NCBI): domain Eukaryota; kingdom Viridiplantae; phylum Streptophyta; class Pinopsida; order Pinales; family Pinaceae; genus Pinus; species Pinus taeda. The sequence goes on from APFE031636364.1 coordinate 156,605, forward strand.
GTATCCAAATTGGTGGTGATATAGTTCTTGAGGAAGCTTCATATCCAATGAATCTAATTCAGGTAACGAACTATTATGATCAACTTCATAACAAGCCTATCAAAGAAACAGATGAGTCTAGCTATCCTTCACCTCTATACATAGTAAACAACAACTAGGCCAACTCTGTCCTTTACGACACATTGTCCCATGCTAAGATGAAGCCAGAAAGATACATTTACTGATATTCTTAAGCAGAGTGAAAAATATGAAGCCAATATAAGAGATTCTCTGAAGAACTACTTGAACTAGAGTCAACTTGCCTCCTAGGGAGAGCCACCTCTGTGCCCATGGTAAAAGTTTATAGTGGATTTTCTCTATAAGTCAACTCCAATACTTAATTCCATAACAATTAGGTTGGAGCATAAATCTAAGATTTTCAAAATCTGCATCTAATGCAATGGAGATAACACCAAAAATATGATAAATCTCTAGTACCAATGCATCATCTCGTTCAGAAGAAAATATATGAGATTTATTATTATTCATAAGGAGTGCAAAGACCAATCAAAAGAGGTCAATCTACCAAATAGTAACACATCATCGACAAATATCAAAGGAGTAACTGTGACTTGTCTACCTACACAATTACATTTAATCCATCTACCTTCACACATGCAACCAAAATTACTACCCTTGTGAATTTTGTGACTAATTCTTCCACAATCCAATATTTTATCCTCAATGTCTTCTTCTCGCAAAAGTTGTCATAGATACTTTGAAGTAGGGATATTGTCTACTAACATATATTCTGTAATTTGCCTCCACCATCCTTGTACAAATTATGGTGTAGAGTTGCAACTACTTATGAAGTTTTAATCAAAATCACAAGACACAAACCTACTCTAGTGCTCTCTCGAAGTTAATTCACAACTTAGAACAAAAATTTCATACATGCAATAAAAAATAACACACATGCACACATAATTTTTCCCGAGGAAAGAAATATGCTAAAAAACCCAATCTCTGCTTGCATTAATATGATGAATAGAAATGTATTGGAATTTATTTGCTCAACTGAGCACAACCTACAAGTGAATAACCAGTCTCTCGTCTCACTGAGAAGCTATAACCCAGACTTAGTAAATTTCTACCTCTATTTGAGCCCATATTTCCTTGCGCAATTCCTTGAGAAATTAGGCCCCTATTATTTAGGAATTTTTACACAATGGATTGTGAAATTCCCAAGGTTGATCATGTGACTACATCCAACACCTGTACACTCAAGGCTAGTCTACAATTGATGTTACATTGCCTTGGAATCTCCACCATAGTTGGGTAACTCGAATTCTCCATGCACTAGCTATTTTGGGTTGATTGATCAATTAACTGGATGATCATTGAGTTTGACTAAAATCCCATTGCACAATTGGCCTTCCATTAGTAAGGGCTCTAAAATGTTCCATGATAATTGCTTATTCTTGGGGCTTGGTTTTCAAGGCAAAGTCCAACATTCACTCTAGACTAACTATGATCATCAATAACCACTTGGTGAATGCTAGTAGTCAACCAGTAAACCAACCACACAAGAATTTGAAACCGAATAGGTCAAAATGAAGATTAAGTATGTTAACACAAGAGTTCAATAAGAACTTGAATTTGGTTACTCATGCCTACTAGGGAGATATTTCCATTAAAGGAAATCATAACACAAGAAACAACACAACAAAGTATAAGTGATCTGAATGATGATGTTTCCAAATATGTAAGTGAAGGACTTAGAAATTTATAGTGATCATGGGAATCATTGATCTAGAACACAACATGATGATGTTGTTGGGGAGGCACATATCATTGTGGAGGGATGGATTTAGTTTCTAAAAGGGTCTCAACTCAATCTTCCCAGTTGGATGGATTGTTTATCTCAGATACATTGAGATTGGTTAAATTCATCTTATCAGGTTCATCAGGGCAGGAGAGGGAGGCGAAATAGAGATGGGAAGCTTAACAGTCATCCACAAGGAAAATATATGCCTACATGTAAAGGTAAAGGGAATGCTAGGGGGGTAATTTGATTCAAAGAAAGGGTGAATTATGCTTCCCTAAATGGACATCATGAGACTGTGTTTAAGATTCACCATTTTGAACCTTCGAGAAGACTAGAGTGTAAGCAAAAGAGAGAAGCTAAACATATTGTGGGTTGTGAAGAGGGCCAAGAAGGCCCTTTCTGGTTCTTCCTCTTTTAGATTGGAGACACAAGATTTAAGAGTGTCTATAAGGTAGCAGTAAAGTTGAGATGGATTATCAAGCATATGCTGGCAGGGGTGTTGTTGGACTGTCATAGTGGAAAAAATGATCTAATGGATAAAATGAATGTATACTAAAAAATAAAATTTCAATGTTGAGGAGCAACTTTGGAGGGGTAGTTGATGGTTCCCTAAGTAAGCACAAGAGAGAAGCTAAACATATTGTGGGTTGTGAAGAGGGCCAAGAAGGCCCTTTTTGGTTCTTCCTCTTTTAGATTGGAGACACAAGATTTAAGAGTGTCTATAAGGTAGCAATGAAGTTGAGATGGATTGTCAAGCATATGCTGGCAGGGGTGTAGTTGGACTGTCATAGTGGAAAAAATGATCTAATGGATAAAATGAATGTATACTGAAAAAGAAAATTTCAATGTTGAGGAGAAACTTTGGAGGGGTAGCTGATGGTTCCCTAAAGTAGGTCAAGTGCCTGCAATGGATTAGAGATCAAATTCTACTGCAAAGTCTCACGAGGAATATGATTATGCAATAACTCCACCTGAAAAATTGGAAGTCAAAGTCTAGGACTCATTACAAAGAAGTGGTTCAAACAATCACCACTAAGTTTTGAATGGGATCTAAAATTTGACTTTCTCAAAATTCAATAAAGTTGGAACCACTCTGAAACAACCTGAAACAATTAATGTTAATATTAAAAATTTAAGTAAAAGTTGACATTATCCTTATCTTTCCTTTTAAAAAGGAAAGATAAGGAGAATGTCAACTTTTACTTTAACTTTAAAAATCAAATATTACCATTAATTACTAGGGTTAGGTTTTGTAGGGCCCTCGAGTTAAGAATTTTTTTTTCCTTTTAAGTATTTTTTATTAAAAAATTATTATTTGGTGGTCATTAGCTATGTTGCACTACATTCTTCAGAATTGGACAGTTTATTAGAGAACTAGTGACTTTGGTGTTTTAAGGTCAGTTCAATACAAGAACAACCTTAGCCAATCTGAACCACCGAACTAAACTAGTACAACTCTAAAACCATTGGGACCAACCAATTCCACTAGTTCTAGGCTAGTTCCAATAAGAGTTTTCCCTTCTCATCTTCCTCTGAAGTCGTTTTGTTGGATCCTTTTAGGAATGGTGATTTGGAAAGTGCCATAAACTGTTGAATTCCTGTGAGCACCTAAGATCATAAGTAGTTAAGCCTTGTGAAACATAAATTTGCAAGGACCTAGTACAGACATCCCAAAACATATTTAGTGAGGATATGCATGCAAGCAACTATTACAAACCTCCCAAGATACTTAGTGAGGAAGTGCATGACCAAAAAGCATAAAAAAAAAATTATCCACCCTCAAAAACCCTGCCCAAAACATTGAAGTGTGGTGCAAAACAAATTGCTAGTAGGCTATTAATGCTACCAACAATCATTCCCTCTCCAATTTCACAAGAAGCTCCTACTCAAGCTACCTCCTCCACTATGATTATAGCAAGTTCTTGCAACTGTGTGAGCTACAAGAAATTAAAACTGCCTTCAAATCTCCACCAATCATAGGGAACTTGACTTCTCTTCATGCCCCAACTATTTTGGGTTGATTGATGAGTTAACTAGATGATCATCAAGTTTGACTAAAGTCCCACTGCTTGAATGACCTTCCACTAGTTCCTCCAAAAGTTAGAACTAGTTTAACTGACAACAACCTGAGATAATTGACCTTTATTGCTACAAATTAGCAATCGCATATGCAGAACTGAACTCTAACTCCTCCAACTCGAATTTATTGAGTAAACTAGGTGACACAAGCCATGTCACACAAGTTAATATCATCCAAGTTGTCTGTTGATGTGGAAATTCGAATTTTTTCAATTTAATCAAGGAAAAATCAAATTGAGAATTTCTTACTACATTTTTCAACACATAGTTCATTGGAATGTATTACTTTCACTATGAACTTGGCATAGTTCACATGTTAAGTTCAAAAGGTTTTGGGCTGATGTGGTTCTATGTGTTGTGTATATAAATAATAGGTGTCCATCTCTTGCTATTAGAAACAAGATTCCCTATGAAATGTGGTATGGCCACATTCCTTCGGTGAGGCATCTTAGGGTTTTTGGTTCCTCCTATTGTGCCTTCATACCTAAGGAACACATAAAAAAACTCAGTGCAAGGAGTCACAAATATATCTTCTTTGGGTACTCATACCTCCAAAGCATACCATCTCTATGATGAAGTGAATAAGAAGTTTATAATATCTAGAGATTTGATCTTTCTTGAGTCTTCCAAGATTGACAATGTTGTTGAGTGGTAACTTAATCGTTTAGATATATTCGAACATGAAAAGTATTTTCAAGAGTTTGATAGTGAGATTCCACATCTCCTTCTTTTAGCTCTATAATTTCTATGAAGAGCCTTGAAGAAATTAGGTTGAAGGAAATTCCTTCACCTGCTTTGTCAGGAAAGAGCTAAGAGACTACTGGCAGCAAGTAGCCAAATTTGACAAGCGGTGAGGGTATATGCAAGATACAAAGCAAGGATTAATGCAAAAGAGTAATGCAAAGGAGTGTACTAACTACATACATATCATCAAACATCTTTCATCCCATTTAGGATGCCTTGCATCATGCCTAGTTAGTCATAAGATCATGTTGGTCACAACCTTCGTAGCTTAAATAAACAAGTGGTAATACTCTTCATCTTCTAAGCTATGTAATAAACAAGTGAAAGGGAGCAAGACACGTAGAGGAAACACATGGAATGACTTTGACTTCTTGCAACCATGAATGTGCTTTGTTTTCCATACCTAGCCTCCAAAGGGTTATGCATCAAATGGAGTCTTCATACGGTCCTGATATTCTATCATACCTTGGGTTTCTTGGTCTGCTTATTTTTCTCCTCATCTCCTTTAGAGTCATCTATCATGTCATCTTTTTTCGTGGCCTATGAGAGACATAATTGTGTAGTTTCAACGGTGAGTGACTATTGCAGGATGAGGCCTTGGGAGGACACATTTACGTAGTTTTAGGATGAAAAGAACTACTGTGGAATGAGGCCTTGGGAGAACACATCTATGCAATTTCAGGATGTAAGGCAGACTAGATAGTCAAGGGACAAAACTGCACAGTTTTTGGAGACAGTGGGTTTCGACTGAGGGAAGGACACTGGAGGAAACCACTACGCATTTTTGAATGGTAAGAGAGGTTGGGATTTCTGCACATTACACGGTTCGAACAAGAAATAGAAAAGCTTGAGGGTTACATATGTGAAGTGCGTAGTTCAGGAAATTTGGATGAGGCTAGGTTGCTAAGGAAACTCTGAAATTTAGCTAAGTGTGGGATCAGTGGAAATTATGTGAATAGTGATAAAACTTGACTATGATCACACACTTGAAAACTTATCGATACAACATAGACCATCCAGAACATATAACACATACTTCACTTAATGCAACAACCTTTGTGGTAGCTTACGGCAAGTGCAGCTCTAATTATATACTTTGGGAGGATAAAAGCGACACTTGTGTAAGAGTGTGTGACATGAGTGTTAAATATGTCTATGTGGTGAGGACAACCCATTCTCATAACGGTTTCCCCTTAAAGAAAAACAAACCTCTCTTTGCATGTCAAGCGATTACCCCCATGCCCAAAGATGACACATTCTATGTAAATATAAAAGCATGAACGACTCTTAAGATCAAAAAGGGGAGCTTGAGATAATCAACTTACCAATAAGTGACTACGGAACGATCAATCACAATATCCATAGTAGGCTCTGAAATTTAAGTGTAGGCCAAAATTTTGGAGGGTGTTGCAGCCTCAACAATAGAGGCTTCACCTTCTTGCTAGCTTCTTTTTCAACTAGTGCCTTGAATTCTATGAACTCAAAGAATGTCTCATCTTTATTCCACGTGAATAAGATCCAACACTTCTGTGAGAAGTCATCAATAAAAGTGACAAAATATTTGTGTCTGATAGTGTAGGCTGTCGAGAAAGGTCCATAAACATCATAGTGGATCCTTTCTGGGACTGCATGTGCTTTGTTGTCCTGATCATGGAATGTGGATTTTATGTACTTCTGCAATGTACATTATTTGCATATATCCTACTGCTTAAGTGCTTCTTTAGAGAGGCGAGTGGTTATTTGTTCTATAATATTCGAGGTACCATGATACAAATGACCAAGTATTTTGTGCCAAAGTTCATTGACATCGCGACCTTCACTTTCTCCGCCTTAGTGCTTAATGTAGCACAGTCTCCCACATCTAGCTTATATAGGTTCTTCACACGAACCCCGATCTGCTTCACCTGTCCTATGGCTATTTGTCTCAGGAATGCTTTTCCTTTGTTGAATATCACTTCAAAACCATGGTAAGCCAACCACTTGGTGAATGCTAGTAGACAAAACCCCTAATCCTTTACCTTTACCTTTTTTTACTATCATCTCATATCGAAATTTTGAAGACAAAATATTTCTTTTCTCTTAAAAAATTGTCTTAAAGTCCCCCTCCATGTAGTAGTGCTGAATGCAACAATAGACAAGTTGTCTCTAATCGTATCAGCATATATGAAAGGGATAGAAGAGGAATTGATGTCCGAGAAATATTGTTAGTTAAACTTGTCACGTTCTTCTTAGTCGACTACCCCCACAAAACAAAGAGCCCAACAAATCATTATCTTTATATAAGATAACGTGAATGGTAAGTAAAATAACAACCTTGGTATAGGCGCAAGACAGTAGTTGTCTACAAGCTGGCTGACTTAGGGCGCACTATCACAATCAATTTTGCAGTTGTTAGATGATATCATCTTAAATTGACATGTTTGTGTCTTAATTGTTAATTGTATTAAATAGGTTTGATCTAAAGTGGTCATTGTCTTAAATATAAAGTTTTGACTTAAAATATTTTTGTCTCAAATTGCTTTTGTCTTAAATATGAATTTTTCTCTTAAAATAATTTTGTCTTAAAATAATTTTGTCTTAAACTATTTTTGTCTTAAATATAAAGTTTTGTCTTTAAATTTTTGTCTCAAACTACTTTTCTCTTAAATATAAAGTTTTGTCTCAAAATATTTCGTCTTAAATTATTTTGTCCTAAAATATAAGTTTTGTCTTAAAATTTTTGTCTCAAACTGCTTTGTCTTAAATATTTGTCTTAACTACTTTCTTAAATAAAAAGTTCTGTCAATAAAATCATAAATTTAATGTAAATATAAAAAAAAAAAAAAAAAAAAAATTAAGACAAAAGAGTTCTTTTGTCTTAAAAAAATGTCTTAAAAGTGCCCTTGGTGTAGTGGTGTTTAATTCATTGAATTTGGTATATTGTTTTTGTTATGTGTTTGATTTTAGTGTTAATCCCTTGCATTTGTGTGTAATCTCCATATGGTTCTATTGCTATGTGTTGCACACTGTCGTAGTTGCTAGGTGTGGTACTTTGACCTACCTATTGGACGGTTGTGATTCATTTTTCATGTAATTGATAATGGTAAAAGGATTATGGTCTGCTAAACCCTTAATTATTATCCTACGAACATTGATCTTCATTTATTTCAATTTTTCCTTAACCAATTTTTTTTTCTCTGCAATATGGAAGTCTAGGGTTATTTATTACTTGATTTTTATATCGATGAGCCTCTCACCTATTGAATAAACCTTTTTCTTCGGCTTGATAACAACATACTATAAGGTAATTATGGTTTTACAGTACCTTATGGTTTTACAGTTTTCTCATTATGGTTAACTTCTAGTTCATGTACTTCCTTTTTGCAATTTATAATTATTTCTTACTCCATTTGGATTCATAGGTCGATAGATGGTTTTTGCTCCCTGTAGAAAACCTCACTGTGAAAACCCTTCTCAAATTCTTGCAAAGGGTTTTTATACGTCTTGCTCAGATTCAAAATAAACTCTCTGAGGGAAGAATGAAACACTTTTTAAACTCCCGTCACCGACATTCAAGATAGTTATCCACGAAATGAGATGTTATGCGTCTCGTGATATCAATTATTTATACCAAAAAAAACTTCCACAACTATATATATTATGATTTCAATGTTTTTCTATTGAGATATGGAAAACAACATATTTATTAGAATAATACATTTATTATCTTATCATAGAACTCAGAATTCTTATTTACAGAAATTATTCTATAATTTAACAACAATAATTTTTCTTCTTCTACCAAACCACACAATCACTTTAATTTTAATTACATGGAACATTATATTTTAGATATACATATATTTTCCATTTCTTTTTTACATTTTTTTATTTTTCTATTATAATAATTTTTATACATAATACAAATCCGAATCTTTTGTCAAACGATTAACTACATAAGTTAGATATATCGATTTGAAAATAAATTTTTTTTATTTGGTAAATAAATTGCCCAACATTAGGCTCCTCCTAACCATGACACTCCTAAGAAAGCCAATGTCTCACTGATCAATGAGGTCTACAATTCTTTTTTTCTCTATTTTATGCTACTTTTTTTCTTTTTTAATCTATTATGCTCTCAAAATAATGAGGCAAAATAAATAAAATAAGTAGATATCATCCCATATACCACTCTTTTGGTGGTTAATAACTGCCTCCACCTCACAAACAAGTGGTAGGTAGTTATCTACTCGTTAATGAGCATGTATTTTAGGAAACAATTAATTGTCCAATGTCATAATTCCTCAATTAAATCTAACCACTTAGATTAAATGCTTAGGATTGTTGGGTGTTTGCTGTATTCTTTCCATGACTAGCCCCACAGGCGGCGGGGTCACCAAGGGGCAACAGACCCCCTTGTTCATTGTGTCAGGTGCAACAGGCATGTCATAGGGGGGCTAGCCCCCCTTTACAGGGTCCAGGGCTATGCTTTGATTTATTTTTTTAGACCCTATATTAGGCGAGTGGACCAACCTATGGTTTTGTGCATGGATTTCACACATGGTTTTGGGCATGATGCTTTTTTGTCCATGGTATTTTGTAGATCCGGTCAAGGGAACTACATTTATGTTCTAATCCAAGGTTACTGATTGGGGTTTATGTATTCTTTGACATGTATATCATGTAAAATTAATCTGGTAGTCTTGGTTTTGGGATCCAAGGGAAATTATATGTGTGTATATGTTTTATGTTTTATGCTCTTACCATTGTTTATTTTCTTCTTTTAAGAATTCTTTTGTAGGTAATTTATGTATGGAGTTAAAACCTACATTTGTTATTATAGTTGTTTCGGCTTCAAGGGGATGCCTTTACTGTTGAGTGGTTTTTCTCAGTCTTGTGGTAGGCCCTATTCAGTGAGAGATCTGCAGGATCACTTCTTATGGTGAAATAAGATGGCGAGAAGCGGAAAGATAAAGATCGAGAAATTTAATAGTTAGAGTTTTGAGTTGTGGAAAGTCAAGATGGAGGATCTATTGGTAGATAAAAATCGGTTGATCACAGTAAATCTCGGTACTAAACCAATGACAATGTCAGCTGAAGACTGAGTGAATTTGGATCACAAGGCAAAGAGCACAATAAAATTGTGTGTCTCGGATTTAGTATTACTGAATGTATTAGGGGAATCTTCGGCGAAGGCTTTGTGGGACAAGTTAGAGATTTTGTACCAATCTAAGTCTCTCGTGAATAATTATTCCTATGGAAAAATTTCTATAACCTAAGGATAAAGAATGGAGATTCTGTGATAGAGCATTTGAACACCGTTAATACTATGGTAATCCAATTGTTATATGTTGATATAAAAAATTCATATGATGACAAGTGCATCAGTTTGTTGTGTTCTCTACTAGATTCATGGGATAGTCTAGTTGTTTCAATAGGTAGCAATGCGATTGTCTTGTTGTTTGATGAAATAGTCTCATCCTTGTTGTCGGAGAAGATGAGGCAGAAAAGTATAAAGGGCTATAATGGTGATGCCTTTTCTATATGATGACAGTCCCCGAACATAAACAAAAATAAATCCTCGAACGAGAGACCTAAATCTGGAGGGAGATCTAAATATCCAGGAAAACCTATAAAGGTGTGCTGGAAATGTGGAAAGGAAGGGCACTTAAAAAAGGACTATAGATCTAAATCTCCTAAGAAAATAAATGGATCTAATAATTCTCCTTTTGCAGAGGCGAAAACCACCTCAGATGAAGGTGGGGATGTGTACTTGGATTCTTCTTCAATTACACATGTAGATCATGAAGCATGGTTGATTGACTCAGGTGCATCCTTTCACTTCACTCCCCATAGAGAGTGGTTATGCGAGTATGATAAATATGATGGTGGTGATGTCTTCTTAGGGGATTACATGAAGGCTCGAATCATTGGTGGCAGAAAAGTCAAGTTGAAGTTGCAAGGTGGAAGGATTAGAACACATCTGGGTGTTCTACATATTCCTGCATTGGCCAAAAATCTAATTTCTGCAAGCAAGCTAGATGATGTAGGTGTAAAAACAAAGTTCGAGAAATATACTTGTAAGATGGTTTGGGTAGCACTTGTATTGATGTGGGGAATCCAAATTGGAACTCTATACAAGCTTCAAGGTAGCACTATTATTGATTAGTGCAACAGTTTTGTGGTTCCTGAAAGTGGAGTAGAAAATCTAGTGGTCTCTGGAGAAAATACCATGCTATGGAATTCAAATACTTGGACATATTTGATAGAAGAGTCTTTGAATACTTCATGATAATGGTATGGTAGAAGGTATGTCTAATCATTCTCTGAATTTTGAGGTCTGTGAAAATTATGTATATGGGAAGCAAAATCAACTGAGTTTCCCCTCTAGTGTTAAGAGGGTGAAACAAATATTACAACTTGGGGTGAAAACGTGAAGCTATGTTACACTTTTGTGAGAAACGCCTCCAAAAACTTCACATTCACAATTTTTTGGCTAAATAATTTTTTTTTGGCCAAACTATTTTACTAACGTTTCGCCGACTTTTTTCTAGTTACACTAACACCAACCATTAAACAGAATTTTTGTCGAAGTTGAAAAATTGGCAAAAAAAGGGTTCAATCGAATAACTGATTCAGAAGAACTATTTTTTCTACCAAAATCGACGTGCCAAACCCTGCCGCGGAGTTTTCAACACTATTGATTTGTCATTGTGTTGTTGAGCGCTATTAGGTATATTGATTTTTAATTGTGTTGTCCAACATTGTGAGGTCTGCTGATTTGAGTTGAAGCCCTACTAAGCACTATGATCTTGGTTTGATCCATAGCCCTGCCGAGTGCTGTGAGGTAATTTAATTCAACTATTTTGTAATTTAATTTTTTATTTACAAGTTTTATTGGAATTTTTAATGAAGTGTTTAGTTTTTTGTAGCTTGGCACTAGAGGAATTGGTTGGTTGCAATTGTTGTTGGTAGCTTTCTTAGCCTCATCATCTAGCCTCCTCCTTGTCCACCATCCTCCTCGTTTAGCCTCCTCGCCGGGACCAGGTAATCCTCTTGGACCAGTTTAAAGTGTTTTGTGTTTAACACATGAGCATTTTAGATTGTTCTCTATTTTTTGGAAAGCATTAAAACCCCTAGGGAATCCGAGTGAGTTGATTTACTGTTCTCTGGCCCAAATGATGTCTCTGCCATGTTTTTCGTTATTTATGGTTATGTTTATATTAACTATTTTACTAGATGGATATTAATATAATTTCCAAAGAGGAGAAAAAACATTTTTACATCTATTTGCTAGACAACACATATTGTATCCTTATTAAAATTTTGAAATCACTTCTTGGACATGACTGTGATGCGATGATGTTGAGTCATTTATTTAAATCAACAATAAAACCATTTTTTCCATGTAGTACATGAAAATGGATTGAACCAAACATCAACTAGAGTTAAGAGGGGGGACTTGCCATATTCTATATGTAACATGCCCACCAAGCATTGTGTAAAGGGTGATGGTTTTCCTCTTATGTGGAATAAAGATATTCATTTCCTTTAAGAAAATTTATCTCTGTAGTGCATGGAGCTTACGAAGGCTAATAATTCTTATTCTCTCTAAGTACGGAAGAAGGCTTCTCATACCTTATTCTCTTTGTAATGTCAACCTCATGAAGACAACTAAATTGTTTTTTTGCCCTGTCTTCCTGATATTTGAATTTGATATTTGAATGTAATGAAAATCAAGAAAGAGTAGCTTCCATTTTTTCCATATAGTACATGAAAAGACAGGTTGGATAAGGGACTGGCCTAGTGCTTTGGCCCCATGGAGCAAAAATAATTAGTGCATAGCCAACACAAATCCAAACAAATTACTGCCAAATAGATTACTACCATTTTCTTCTTTTTTTCAAAACTTAAACTTTTCTTCCATGATTTCTTTCTTTCAGATTTCAAATTGAATTCATTCTAATATTTCTCTCCAACTTGTGTCTCCATGAGAGCCATGCGATTATATGTTTCAGGGGAATTCCATTGATTTTTTTTGTTGTTCTTGTCCCAGTGTCTCTAGCCCAAGTAATGTCTCTACGATGATTTTCATTATTTTTGGTTATGTTTATATTAACTAATTTACTAAATGGATATTAATAAAATTCCAGTGTGTTGTTTTTTTTCCTTGCCAATTTAGCAATTTTTTTTTTTAATTTAAAAATGGATTTTGACTTCTTTTTAATGAATTCAGACACTTGAAAAGCTAGGACTATGAAAAGTGATTTCACGAAATGTGATTCAGAGAAAATAGCTAAAAAACTTTCCAAACTTATAATGATAGACACGAGTATTGTGTTGATGTGATAAGAGATCTTAGCAAATAATTTCCACTTAGTTTGAAACAAATTAAACCTTCCTCAGTTGAGGCACCACCCGAATTTGGGTTGGTAACTGTAGAAGGTAAACCCAATAAAGACTTGCATAGACAACCGTAAAGTGCCATGTTGAAGCAGAGGAAAAGAGAACCTCGCCAAAAGTGGTACCTAGTTATTACTCTCAAGAATCAAACTCATAATTGATCTCACTAAATGAAATTGAAATTGAAAAATGAAATTGAAGCTGATAAATGAATAAATGAAATTGAAACTGATAAATTTCATGCATATCTAAATCAAGTATTTAAAGCTTGTTTAAATTAAATTTTTTACCAAACTTTGATTAAAAATTTGTTGTACCTATTGTTGGTTGCATGAGATTGAAGCTAATTAGAGTGTTGGCATTGATTTGTCATCTATTTTTGGTGTTTTAATTTTAATGTTATTGGGTTGATTTGTTCTATGTTGATTTCTCTCATAGAATAACCTTGATGCTTTTTGGCAACATACTTTCCTTGTTTTTGTTGTTATATTTTCATTTACGTTTCCTTTTCATTATGTGCAATTCACTTTGCTTCCTTATTTTCTTGGAACATGGGTCTATTAGATTTCTAAGATGAGGTAGAATACACTCAATTGAAGGTTCTTGTACCTTTTATTTTCAAGTAGTCATTTATTTTTTAGATGTACAAGGTTAATTAATGATAAATATGCTTCATTGTGCCTTTTGAATCACTTCAAACAAATTTTTCAAAGAAAACTTATGCAAAATAATTAAAAAGACTACACACCTTTTTTTTCTTTGTAGGAGCTCGATATTGAATCTGTTTTATATCGTTAATTTAGGATCTCCAAGGTCTGAAATTTTGTCTTGTGATAGTCCTCTGCATCCTCTTTCCAACCTCACAAGTTTGATCCAGATTGTATTCTCCAAGAAAGAGTTATGTCAAATATCCCATGATGCACTGATTATAGACTAGTTCAGTAGAACGAACTTGTACGAAGTGCCACATGTCACTATTTCTACCTTCGAACATGAAAATGATACAAAAAAAATACTGTCAGTTCTATTTCTATAACTATTGATGAAATTTCAATACGATGCTCATAGAAACAATTTTAACGCTTTTCCCAAGGTGACCAATTTGAGATCGAATTCAGGAACTTGGAAAAACCATAAATTCCTTAGTTCATATCTCCGAAAATATAGTGATACAAGAACAAAAATCTGAGCTCGAGTTTCATCATGATTTCATCTCAAATGGGTTTTAATTTCAACTTTTTAAGCTTCGTAGAAACAAATTTATAGCCAAACTACCCCGATGCCCTGTTTGAAGCAAGGAAACCCTAGAATCCAAAGCTTTGATAAC
>APFE031636378.1:0-17185 GCA_000404065.3 Pinus taeda
GCAAGGCTGGACTGCTACAACAAGCGTTGGCCCTAAGGTAAGATCGGAAAACACTTGATCTCTCATAGAATATTGTGTGTTTAGAGAAGGATTGCTCTTGTTTGGTTTGTTTGTCACTAGAGAGTCTTAGACTCCTAGGGAGGTTAGCTTTGTCCGCAAAAATAACTCTTTCCGCATGACAGGGGGGTTGAGATAGAGAGACAAAGAAGGAGATATAGATATATATGGAGGGGGTAGAGAGGGAAGAATATTTCTTGCACTAGATGCATTGATTTCAGTTTAGATGGTGTTTTCTAATCCTATTTGATTGCTTGAACTCGATGCATTGATTTTAGTGTAGATGTTGATTTCTAATGATATTTGATTGCTTGCACTAGGTGAATTGATTTCAATGTAGATGATTTCTAATCCTATTTTATTGCTTGCAATAAATGAATTGATTTCAGTGTAGATGATGATTTCTAGTCCTACTTGATTGCTTTCACTAGATGCATTGATTTCAATGTAGATGTTGATTTCTAATAGTATTTGATTGCTTGCACTAGATGCATTGATTTCAATGTAGATGATTTATAATCCTATTTGATTGCTTGCACTAAATGCATTGGTTCCAATATAGATGGTGATTTCTAATCCTACTTGATTACTTGCACTAGATGCATTGATTCCAGTGTCGATGTTGGTTTATAATCCTATTTGCTTACTTGCGCTAGATGCATTGATTTCAGTGTAGATGTTGGTTTATAATCCTATTTTCTTGCACTAGATTCATTGATTTAAGTGTAAATGTTGATTTTTAATCCTATTTGATTGCTTGCATTAGATGTATTGATTTCAGTGTAAATGTTGTTTTCTAATCTTATTTGATTTCTTGCATTAGATGCATTAATTTTAGTGTAGATGTTGATTTCTGATTTGATGTAATTAGATGTATGATGGTACATTAATTTTAAATTGATTGGATTAACATTGTGCATTAATTTCAATGTAAGCACAAAAAAATATTGACAATGTACATTGATTTTTGGGTTATAGTAATTCAACCCATTAATATTGGAGAGAAAGAGAGACAAGGTATGCTGTTTACTACAATAGCTCGAGCTAAAGATTTAAATGGTTTACGATTTAACCTGTCTTTTTCATATAATCGATGTGAAAAGATGACAAAAGTAACAAGGGTGACAATAAGAATTGTAGAAGAAAATCGTTTGAGATTAATCACAATTAAGACTATTTGTAATTGACTGTATTCTTATTATTCACATTTTCTATCATTCAACACTATTACATTGTCACTTTACATTCAAAATTTTTATTTCATCATTTTTCATCATTAAAGTTATTAAAATATTTATCATCTCAACAAACTGAGTTAACTAAGAAAATTTAACATTAAAATGACCAAATTAATATGAGACATATTTAGCATATTTAAAAAGATTATATTATTATTATATGAATTTACATATTATTCATAAAATTTTCCATGTGTTCGTTAGATTTTCTTTGGCCGCACATGATTGAAACCAACCTAGATCCATCTTAACTCCGAATCTATCAAGCATCGAGAGGGATCAAATCTTTCAAGGTGCAAACCTTTCCTCAAGTTTTTCACTCAAAAAAGAGGTTTTCACCTTGAGGGATTTGATCCCTGTCAACACTTGATAGATCCAGAGTTAAGATGGATCTAGGTTAGTCTTATTCAATATCAAATCATACATTTATACATCAATAAGTATCTCTTTGGGAAACGATCAACCCCTATAATCACTCAACAAACATCCTCTAAATTTACTTAGAATGATTATCTCAATGTTGAATTATATTTCTAAAATATAAGCAAATTGACAACTTCAATGAACACTCTAGTACAATAAAAATGAATTATTATCCTAATATTTAAATCCCATGATGATCATTTAGGGGGATTCAAATATCATCTTTGAATTTATAGAACTTGTCCTTTCATAGTGCCTTGGTGAAAACGTTTGCAACTTTATTTTATGTACTATAATACATAATCTCAAGCCACTTTCCTAAACCAAATATTGAATAAATGATATTGTATATCTATCCATTTAGTCTTGTTGTGGAAAATTGGATTCATAGCCATCAAAAACACTTTGATTATCACAAATCAATTGTGGATTGTTCTTGTTGCTCATGTATATCTTGAAAATTCTTCTTAACCATGATTACTTCACATGATAATATAGTTTCTACTTTATACTCTACTTATGCTATGGAGAGTAATATTGTAGGTTGATATTTAATACTTCAAGCAAATGTTACTGAAGCCATGCTAAATGTATAATCTACAAAATGCTTTCTATCATCCATAAAAACTTCTCAATTTGAATCTATAGAAATTATCAATCTAAAATCGTTCATATATTTGTATATCAACCCATAACAAATTATACCACATAGACGCCTCAAAATTATCTTAATTGTTTTCCAACATATCACCTTAGCATGTGATATAAATATTAAAATCATGCTAACTACAAAATTTATCTCTAGTTGAGTTATAGTTAAGTAGAACAAAATTCCAACCAATTAAAAATATAGAGTACTATCAACTAGATTAGAGTCATCATTTTTGTATAGCTTCAACTTGATTTCTAGTAGTTGTGATTGGCATGCAACTCACATTGAAATTCTTCAAAATACCCAGGGATACTTGGTCTATGAAATAGAAAATTTATATTCCTTTTGTGACACCTCAATGCCCAAACAACTATGCAACTTACCAATATTTTTCATCTCAAATCCAACGACCATATTTGACTTAAACTTTTGAAATAATTCTAGATCATTCCATATGTAAATAAATTCATTGACATATAATGCAACTATTAAAATTTATTTTCTTAATTAGAGAATAAAAGGTTTCAATTTATATGAATTATTAATTAATCAATAACCTTGAAATTATTTATTAATCTAGAATACCATGCTCATAGTGGCTTTTTGAGACCATAAAAACCTTCTCCAATCAATCAACACAATTTCGTTAACCTAGAACTTCAAAACCTTTAGGCTGTTGCACATAATATTCTTCATCCACATAACCATTCAAGAGAGATAATTTAACATCCATCTGGAATTTTCACAATTTCGTTAACCTAGAACTTCAAAACCTTTAGGCTGTTGCACATAATATTCTTCATCCACATAACCATTCAAGAGAGATAATTTAACATCCATCTGGAATTTTTATTTTTGTTTATATAGTGTAGATACTTCAAATAATTTTCTAATTGTTTTCCACTAGATCAAAGGTTAATGTATAATCAATTCATTTCTTTTCTCCATAACCATCTTACAATTATATGGAATTTATGATTATCACGTGGACCAACTAATTTATAATTAATATTATAGATCCATTTAGTACGAATTACATCTTTATTTTGGATAAACTGACTAGGTTCCATGTATCATTTGTTACCGAGGCATTAAATTTTACTTCCCTCGCTTCACTTTGTTCATTATTTCTGGATGCTTTTGCATAACTTTATGGTTAAGCATCTTCATTACTTAGGTTGTAAGAGAATAATTCATAATTCTTTATGATTTGGTTAGTCTCATCCAAAATGATCTAGAATGGATCATTATATAGTTTGTCATCTATCTTGGTACTTTCCTAATAGAAAATTTAGAAGAATTGATTTGTAGGGCCCATTTTAGTGGTAGGTCCTAGTTTGGAGATTTGTGGCCTAAAACCTTCCAAAGCCATTTTGAAGCATCAAAGGACATTTTTTGGGGTCAAAATTTGATGATCATATCTCCTAGACCTTAAACTCTATTTTTCACATAGATACATTTCCAATGGTGTAAAATTCACTTCAATTAGCTCACATGTGGAAGTTATGCCTCTAAAAAATTGATCTATCTTATTGGCCACCATGGTATCAAGTGGATGCCACATCAACCCCATTTCTCACATAAGTGGGGCCAGATACATGTACAATTTCAAGAATATTATATAATGTCCAAAAACTAACACTAATTGAATGTTGAGTAATGAAGAAACTGTAACCCTATACTTTTATCATGCTATGTTAAATACTAGGCCACTAGGAAGAGAGGAGGGTCCATTCTTTTAGCATTGTACTTGTTTCATAGATGAGTAGAGAAACTATGAGTGGGATTTGAGAGCATAATAGAGAAGGAAGAAGATTTTGTTGTAGCTATTCAAGCCATAATTTCAAAGGCAACTCTATGGTGAGTGCTCATTTCTTTGTATTTGCATGTTCATAACTAAAGAAAATATAACATATCATATGCCTCACCTTTTAGTTATATTTTCTCACATATTAGGATTCCCAAGATGCATATTGAGTTCATTTATTTGGATGGCTTGTTCATTTTCTTATTCTTTCATTTTTATATTTTAGTTATTTTTATAAAGTTTAGTATAATGCTAGTGATAGTAAATTTGGGTTCTAAAAAAATAGAATATTGCAAGGTTTTTTGAGATGGACTTTCCATTTAAATATATGTGATCATTTATAGATCATATTGATAATAGAGAAATTTTATAAGGAGTATTTATGGAAAGTTGCAGAATCAACATATTTACCAATTTAATGAGAATGCTTTAGGGTTATATTTTTCTAGAGGTTACATTTAATGGTTACTTTTATCCCCATTTCAAAACTTGGTGTTACCAACAACACCTATTTTTTCAAGATTAAAATTACAAAAAATTTCAACTATGATATATAATGTTGCATAGAAAACCTTCAAATTGACCCCCAAAATAGAAAAGGTGTGCTCTTAGTGGCATCCTTTATTTGTTTCAGGGTTAAAAGTACAACTTGTTTGAAACCACAACCTTGAAAACTTGTACCATTACAATAAAAGCCTTAAGATCAATTCTTAAATAAAAAGGGTTGGTGCTACTAAAGCCTATTTTTTTTATTTTTTTTTCTAAGGTTGAAATTACAACGTGTTTTCTACACTGGCTTGGCAAAAAATGCCACTATGAACCAAAACCTCAAAATTAATAGTTGAATTAAAATGTGGCACTATTCTCAAAACCATTATTTTACTTTTATTTTTTAATGTTTTGGCCCTAGATTTGAAAAAAAAAAGAGAAAACTGATTTATTTTTTAATTGAAAATAAAATAAAAATAAGTTTTTAATTCAAAAAAAGCCTACTTTTTTTTGGGTCAAATATTAAAAATAAAATACACACACTTCAAAGTCATTTTTGTTTAGATGTTGCATTTATGGGTTACTTTATCCTCATTTCATAACACGGTGCTACAAGTACCACCCATTTTCAAGGTTAAAATTACAATTATTATAAACTATGGTATGTAATGTTCTAGATAATACCTTTGAATTGACCCCCAAGATGAAAAATGTGTGCTCTTAGAAGCATCCTTCATTTGTTCTGTGATTAAAATTACAACTTGTTTCAAACCACAACATTGACAACTTGTAACATTACAAATAAAATACTTAAGATCGCTTTCTAAATAAAAAAGTGGTGATGCTACTAACAACTGTTTTTTTTTTCAAGGTTGAAGTTACAACATGTTTTCTAGACTGGCTTGACAACCAATGCCACAATGAACTAAAACCTCAAAATTAATAGTTGAATCAAAATGTGGTGCTTCTCACAAAACCATTATTTTTATCTTTTAATGTTTTAGGCCTAAATTTGAAAATAAAGGAGAAAAATGATTTCTTTTTTCAAACTAAAAGATAGAAATAAAAAATAAAGTTTTAAATTAGAAAAAGAATAAAAATGTTTTTTTTTTTTTTTTGGTGGGTCACACACACACAAGAATGCTTCATTTATCTTTTCCTAGAGGTTACATTTAATGATTACTTTTATCCTCATGTCGAAATGTGGTGCTACCAGTAGCACCCATTTCTTCAAGATTAAATTACAACATTTTGAACTATGATATGTAATGTTGTAGCTAACACCTTTGAATTGAACCCAAAATGAAAAAGTGTGCTCTTAGTAGCATCCTTTATTTGTTCCAGGGTTAAAATTACAACTCATTTGAAACCACAAGTTTTACAACTTGTACCATTACAAACAAAAGCCTTAAGATCAATCCCTAAATCAAAAAGTGGTGACATTGCTAACACCTACTTTTTGGTTTCAATGTTGAAATTATAACATGTTTTCTACACTAGCTTGAAAACCAATGCCACTACGAATCAAAACCTCAAAATCAATAGTTGAATCAAAATGTGGCTCTTTTCATGAAACTATTATTTTTTTTTTAATGTTTTGGGCCTAAATTTGAAAAAAAGATAGAAAAGTGATTTCTTTTTCAAAATTGAAAAAAAAAATTAAAAAGTAAAGTTTTTAAAATAGAAAAAAACATGTTTTTTTTTTTCTATTTTAAAACCTTTATCTATATATATATATTCAAGAAAAGGCGCATGGGAGGGGATATGATATTATTGGAATCATCGTCCCCCTCCCCTTATGTTTATATAGAACCTCACCTCTTTGTTTCTTAACCTCCTCCTCCATCTCATCATTGCTCCCAACCCATAGCCTCTAGGATACCACATCCCACCTCCACTAACTTACCATCCCACAAATTTCTCATGTTGGATTAATAATTATAATGAGTGGGTCAATAAGGGGGTGGGTGAATAATTATAATACAACTTTACACTATTTAAAACATTCAATCACAAAATAATACAATAATCACATAAGAGAATTGACAACAAGATTACTTGGAAACCCATGATCTACAAGTAGAAAAGGTGAATTCTGCCTCTCTTTCCAAAATCAAATCAAATAAAACTTAGGGTCATGTCAACACTTTGCAAGGATGAAAAATGGGCCTTGAAGCAACTGATGCACAAAAGAGAGCAAAACAAAGGATTCATTAATGGAGTTCACCCCTCCTGGGTTACATCTCTGGGCCTGTTAACATGACTAGTCCTCTCATATATATTCAATATCAATGGAGTACATAAACAAGTGATACAATAAATATGTGGTTATTACCCCTCCTGGGTAATGTTCTCCTACAAAGAACTCTCACAATAACATCAACTCAAATCATCTCCTATAGAGATTACAAAACTTCAACTGAAATGAGGTAAACAAGCATGTGAACACCTCAATTCCACATTGAATTAATACACAAAAATTCATAATAAAAGAAGTTCTTCCCCATGTCCAAATAACCTCAAGAACTGCTTCCAAACTCTAATTGATCCATACAACTTTAGACTCAAACCTGATTTTAAAAAAAATAAATAAATAAAAAAATAAAAAAAATGAGGTTACCAATGGATTCAGAACATCCAAAAACCCCTAAATAGCCTCTTTCTGAGCTCAATTTGGATAAAAAATCCAAAATATCTTTATTATTGATCAATTAGATGAGGGTACAACCCCCTCACCCTTCCAGTGTCAACCCACTGGAATTTACCTGAATTCAACAATTTGAGATTTTCATGAAAACTAATTTTTTTCCTTGATTCTCGAGACCCTACCTTGCTATTGTAGATACCATCTTGTTGCAATTTCTCAGAATTTGCAGAACAACAAACTGTCCTTGAAGGAACAAACGTATTCCATCCTCGGTCATCAATCAAAGGAAACTTAAACAACTTGAATTTCTTCTCACCTCGAACACTCTCAACATGACGATCTTTAGCTTGTCTCGCCTTGCCTTTCTTTCCCTTTTTAGGATGAAGTTGTAGATGCAATTTCCAGCACTTCTCGACCTAATGCCCATTGATATTACAATGGGTGCATAAATTTTTGTGCTTACTGCTTGATGATATTTTCTTCAAACTTAGAAGATATTCTTTCTTCCCTGTTTCATTCCCACATTCAAGCAATTCTTTCCTTTTTCTGACACTACTTCACACTATGGTTAGGTGAATGATAAAAAGTGCATGGAACCATATTCCATACAACTTTATTCAATTGATCATGTGGCTCAAAATCAAAGAAACTATTTGAGTGAGGCTTATACCTTCCCTTGTTATCCTTTGAACCATGCTTCTTATGTGAAGAACTTGAATGGTGAGAAGAACTTGTCTTAGTCTCTTCCTCAACTTGCTCATCTCCCTTTGGAGAGGTCTTGCATTTCATGTCCTCCTTTTGCTTTAGAAACCAAGCTGGTACCAATTCCGGATGAAAATCCCAACAATTTGCTTCGTCACATCCTCTCTTATGACAAAAAGAACATGATACCCAAGAGCTATCTTTGGAAGAACATTCTCCCTTTTCAACATAGCCCAAACCTTCATATCAAGGTCTCTCCTTTGCCTCAATTGGATGGATAATGCCCTTATTTTTCACTCCAAGGCTTCCTCCCTTGTAACCCATCTTGGACAAGATCTTTGTTCATATGCCTTTGATATGCTTCTCAAATCTTGTAAAAGAGCTTAAATAAACACTTTCATGTAAAGAAATTGCATATAAATGCTTACAATATTCCTCATCTTTTGATTGAGGGACAAAGATGCTCTTAAACTCTTTCCTAATTCTTGAGGTGTCTTCTTGGACTCTTGGTCTTTCTTCTTTCATCTCCTTGGACTTTGGTGTTGATAGAATCTCATCCTCATCATCATCTAGACAAAAGGTGCAGACTTAGCCATCTTTCTTCTGTGAGGGGCTTTCTGCACTAGCCTCTTATGTAAGTGTTGTTGTGGAAAAGGATGATGATGAAGGTGAGGATGGAGGTGAAGATGATGGTGGAGAATATGTTGGTTTTTCACCATTCCCTTTTGAAGGTTTGTCATGATCTCCTCCTTTTCCTCCATAAGAACCCTCTCCTTTTGAAGGCTTGGAGCTCTCACCCTACAATATTGAATTTCTCTCTTCATAGAGAACTTTGACCATGTGGATCATGCCAAAGAATTCTTTTCTGAAGGCCTTCTCATCCTCTGACATATTATCAGCTCCTCCTTCATGAGACATGCTTACAGAAGCTTCAGGAACAACTTGAGGTGAAACTTGTGGTGGAGATTGTGGAAAATGTGCTCTCCTTGTCCTTGTCTCAATTTGAGAGCATGCACAAACAAGCTTTCCTTCTCCTCTCTTGAGATTCAATATTGTAAGCATCATAACAGTTGCAAATAATTAAATCCTAACAATAACAAAGAACCTATGCTCTGATACCAAACTGATCTGATAGTGGAAAAGGTGAATTTTGCCTCTCTTTCTAAAATCAAATAAAATAAAACTAAGGATCGTGTCAACACTTTGCAAGCATGAAAAATGGGCCTTGAAGCAACTGATGTAAAAAAAAGAGCAAAACAAAGGATTTGTTAACACCCCTCCTGGGCTACATTTCCGGGCCTGTCAACATGGATAGACCACTCATATATTCAATATAAATGGAGTACATAAACAAGTGATGCAATAGATATGTGGCTATTACCCCTCCTGGGTAATGTTCTCCTATAAAGAACTCTCATAATAACATCAAATCAAATCATCTCCTAAAAAGATGTCAAAACTCCAATTGAAATGAGTTAAAACAAGCATGTGAGCAACTCAATTCCACATTGATGTACATACACAAAACTTCATAATAAACGAAGTTGAACCTGAGATGAACCCTGCTAGTTACAACTACTATAGTAGCCTTTTGAAATTGAGAATACCCCTACAAGGTCTTCTCCATGTCCAAATAGCCTCCAGCTGCTTCCAAACTCTGATTGATCCATACACCTTTAGTCTTAAACCTACAAAAATACTATATAGATGTGCTTTAATAAAAAAACAAAGGTTACCAATGGATTCAGAACAACCAAAAACCCCTAAGCAACCTCTTTCCAAGCTCAATTTGGATAAAAACTCCAAAAGCTCTTTATTACTGAACAATTAGATGAGGGTACAATCCCCTCACCCTTCCAGTCTCAACCCACTGGAATTTGCCTGAATTCAACAATTTGAGATTTTCATGAAAAATTATCTTTTTCCTTGATTTTGGAGACCATGTCTTGTTGTAGATACCATCTTGCTACAATTTCCTATAATTTGCAGAACAACAAACTGTCCTTGAAGGAACAAACATATTCCCTCCTCGATCGTCAATCAGAGGAAACTTAAACAACTTTAATTTCTTCTCACCTCAAACATTGTCGACATGAAAATGTTTAACTTGTCTTGCCTTGTCTTGCTTGCCCTTCTTAGGATGAAGTTGCTGATGCAATTTCTAGCACTTCTCGACCCAATGCCCACTGATATTACAATGGGTGCATACATTTTTGTGCTTGCTACTTGATAACATTGTCTTCGAACTTAGAAGAGAGTCTTTCTTCCCTGTTTCATTCCCACATTCAAGCAATTCTTTCCTTTGCTGACACTTCTTCACACTAAGGTTAGGTGAGTGACAAAAAGTGCATGGAACCATATTCCATAAAACTTTATTCAATCACTCATGTGGCTCAAAATCAAAGAAACTATTTGAGTGAGGCTTATAACTTCCCTTATTATCCTTTGAAACATGCTTCTTATACGAGGAACTTGAATGGCAAGAATAACTTGTCTTAGTCTCTTCTTTAAATTGCTCATCTCTCTTTGGAGAGGTCTTGCATTTCATGTCCTCCTTTTTCTTTAGAAACCACGTTGGTACCAATTCCGGATGCAAATCCCAACAATTTGCCTCATCATGTCCTCTCTTATGACAAAAAGAACATGTTGCCCAAGATCTATTGCTAAAAGACCATTCTCCCCTTTCAACATCACCCAAGCCTTCATATCAACGTCTCTACTTTGCCTCAATTGGATGGATAATGTCCTTATTGTTCACTCGAAGGCTTCCTCCCTTGCAACCCATCTTGGACAAGAGCTTTGTTCCTATGCCTTTTCTATGCTTCTCAAAGACTACAAAAGAGCTTAAATCAACACTTTCATGTAAAGAAACTACATGTAAATGCTTATCCCACATGGTCGAGGGTGCGGGAGGAGAAAAGGGACTAGATAGAGGCCCTTAAATTTTGGCACCTAGCCAAGTCATATGGCCTCCACATGACCAAGATTTTCGGGATTGGAGGCTTAAAAGCCTTCTTATCCGCCCTACAATTTTGCCCGCCAAGTGAGAATCATGCAAAATTTGGAGGACATTTTTGCGTTCGGGGCACTCGTGCTAGGTTTGGGCCGAATTTTGGGGAGTTTAGGTGAAAATTTTGTGAAAAGAGAGAAAGAGGCATAAATTTATCAGTTTTTAGTCTTTTTGGGAACATAAAGATGCTAGACTAGAGTTTTTGATAGCTCTGAAGCCATTGGAGAAGGTTTTGAAGCCATTTGAGCACTGTAACTCATTGTAATCACCTTAATTTTAGCATAATGAAAGATGGCCAAGCATTGGAAGCTGGGCTAGGAGACGTAGCCTAGGAGGGGTGAACTCCTTTATCACTTGTTGTTTTGTGGTTACTGTTATGGATTTATTCTCTACAATTCTTTGCAATTTTCTGTAACTTATGAGTTAAATTCATGTTAAATGTGTTAAAGAATTTAACTTAAGCTCCATAAAAACTCATTTCATTAACTTGTAATTTACATAATCCTCAAGAATTTTCATATACAGATCAACCCATCTAGGAGAAAACCACAAAACTTCTTTTTAATTATTTGATTCAAAGAGGAACCGACCTACTGTTACAATCTTTATAGTTGAGAATTCTATTAGGGCAACATTTATTCTTGATTTCTCTTATTTGGAATTTACTTGTGATATATTTTTTTTCTTATGTTAATTATATTAGTGTTTTCATCATCAAATAAATTCCAAAAATATGGAGATCACGATGACCCCCAGATGTAGTAGGCACTCAGCTAGGGAAAAACTCCTAAGTAGTGGAAAACCTAGTCAAACTCTTCCAATAGTAGATTCAATTCGTATTTGAGACAAGTAGGACTCAAGACCAAGACAAATAATCTCTACTCCACCAAGTCATCCCTCCATAATCAAGTTAAATTGATAAACATCAAGTCAAAGAAAAAACATAACCTTTTCTGCAATATTTGGTCTCCTGTACATTTTAAGTCCTTGTAACACTTTAGAGGATTTCGATCCCTGTAATACTTCAAGGAATTTGATCCTTGTAATACATTAGTTCTTTGCTTTACTAGATACTCTTCTAGGCATAGGATAAGTTCTTCCTTTAGTTTGTTTCTTATTTATGGGCTACATAATGAATATGTTTTTCTCTTCATCCCATAGGATGAATACACTTATGGATTTATAGTAGTTCGAGTATCCAACATGAGGCCGACTTGTCATATTGTTTGAGGCCAACTTGAAGGATTGGGAAGCCGACATGGTGGAGTAGGAGAATATACATAACAATAATTTTTTTCTTGACACAAACATCCCATGAAGGGTCTATATAATAATAATAATGATGATGAATTAAAATATAATCCTATAAGCCTTCAATGGAGGTTATGCCTATTGACCATTGACGCAAGTGTTATCACCTAAAAAATAATCACCTAGCCATTTCTAACTAGGTGGATCAAAATACACCATGTAGGATTAATTTTTACGATAAGTAAAATCACTTTCACCATAAGAAATAATTTAGTAAACCATTTTTTATTAATTTTTTTTTTGTTTAAAATAAAAAACCCCACGAGATAATTAAATAAATAATTATTTATTTAAATTTCTCTAAAATAATTATTAAATTATTTTTGATAATTATTTCTTAACACATTTGACTAATTCACCTTGGAATAATTAAATAAGTCAATATTTTAATATTATATCCCTTATTTTTTATTTTTGGAATATTTGTTAGACAATTATTAATAATTTATTTTCAAATTCACACTTTTCTTAATCCTTGTAAAGTGATTAATAAATCATTTTATTTGTTAATTACTTCAACCTTTATCTAAATAAAGGTATTTGACCATTTTGAATATATTTTCCCTCTCCAAAAAATATAATAAAGTATTCCTAATGCCTAGATTTTGATTTGATCAATGCTATTTATTATTTTCCAATTCCTAATTGAGCCCAATACTTTCTTATAAATAAGAGGGGTTTCTATTCATTCTTCACCATGATCATTATCATCGTCACCATTATTGTGTAATCATATTTGAGCTCTCACTTGAGTTCCATATTGCTTTTGGGTTTTTATGCATTTTGAGAGAGAATAACAAGATCGTTTAAGCACAAGGACATCAAAGGACCCATCCCATGGAGAGGCATTTGCAGACCCATGACGTAAATCTTCTTCACCAAGTGTTTCAATAAAATTATTATTCATTTAAAAGCTTCCATTGGGTTATAACACTTTTTTTTTTTTTTGCTGCTATATGTTTTGGGTTTGCATAAGATATTTTCTTGCAGGGTTTTATCATGTTTTATTGCATATCTAAAGCATAGCAACAACCAAATTTTGTTGTTAGGGTCAATTATCACTAGTGACTTAAGTGAAGTATTTTTGGTAGACTTTTCCGAAATCTTTACACTAAAAAATGGTGACTCCGCCGAGTCTTTGGCTACATTGTTGCTAACAAATGGAAATCCACTAGTGTAGTAATTCAGATCCATGGTGACTGTCGTTTCAGTGTTCTTCAATGTTTTTCCAAGCTGTTTTTAGCTTCTCAATTTCTATTTTTAGATCCACTTTGTTTTTTGGATTTTTTTTTTCTTTTTTCTTTTTTCTGTTGGTTTTCCACATCTTTCCATAGGTCACAGGTACCAACCAAGCAGGAGATGACACAATCTGGGTGAAATTTGCTGAGTGAGAGTTGCAGGAAAAAAACATAGTTTTTGGCCCATTTTATGCATTCCAATGCACTTTTAGGGTTAGAATCCGTATTCTGTCATTTTTCATAATTTTTCAGATTTGTCGACTATGTTGCGTGTGTATTGGGAAGGGTTTTTGTTCTTTCCAGAGCCACCCCTAAGCCTAGATTATCTTAGTAATTTCTCATTGAGGAAGAAAAACCCCCCTAAGGTTTAGATTAGACCTCCATCATTTACGAATAAGTTTGTTGAGTTGAGGAATCTAGGGTACAACTCTTTCAACCACTAATTTCTAGAATTTTGTCCACTATTTTACAACCCTCTTGGATAGGTTTCTTCATCATTTTAATCCCTTTAGATTTGATTGTTTCCTTCCCCCTTAGGATCCCCTTGAGTATCCTAGGTTTTTGAGCTTCTTTCCTATCCTTTGCAACATTTTTCACCTTTGATTTTTTCTATTTGTCTGCACCATTTTCAGCATCCTTGTGCCTTTAGATCCCAGTCCCTTAGAGATTAGATATTTTAGCCATAAGTGTGTCTTTTAGTAGCTTATTTACCACCTATTTTTTAGTAGCTTGATGGCCTTATTGGGTGGGGGTTTGTGTGCTTGGATTTGCTATTCATTTTACTGTCCATTTTCAACATTATTCACAAATTTTCAACACTTTATTTTTAGCAACACATGGCATCATAAAACATGCTCAATTAACTCATCCACTTGATACATCATTTTCACACACACACACGCCCTAAGCAAACGTGAACTTGGTTAGCACTGCTAAGACAAGACTTGAAACACTACACCTTAATAATTCAACACATAGATTAAGCCCACTTGGGCACCAGGGCAAAAACAATGTGTGTAGTTAAGTGTAGGATTGGTGGGATAAGATTCCAGTAACACCCATCGATCACTTACATTGAGACATAGAATTTGACATATTACGGAGCTTAAAATCCTTCACCATCCCACAGTTCAAAGCCGAAGCGCGTCAGATATCTGATTCATAGCAGGTTAGGCTAGGTCATCATGTGCGTTGTTCTCCTTGGGGCTACCCAACATGTGGCAGGCAATCCCGTGCAATGTCTGATCACCAAGAATCTCAAGACTTGACCACCCTTGTGGGATGAAGGTAACCATAGTGACCAACCATAGGAAAACACCCTTTAGATTGGTTGTGGGAAATAATTGGTTCTCTAACCCACCTTTATCTAGATAGCTCTACTTAGAGGGATCATATTCCATCAAGTAAGAATTGTTTTGGAAGGACATCTAAAATATTAGATTAGGACTTGTTTGAGGATTTAGAGCACATATAGGCTATAGGTCATTTTTTTTAAAGGACACATTTTCTTGAATTAGAGTAGCATATTAATATAGTTAGTTTACACTTGACACCACTACACTAGGTGTTTGCTTGTTGTTTTTGCTCCTTTTCTCCTATCATCCCCTATTAGCCTATTGAGTCATGTTTGTCTTGACGTCGTTGCATCCCATAGGCGTTTGTCACGGAGACTTCATGGCATTCGCCCCCAGTTTCCTTTAGGTCATTTTTTTGAAAGGACACATTTTCTTGAATTAGAGTAGCATATTAATATAGTTAGTTTACACTTGACACCATTGCACTAGGTGTTTACTTGCTGTTTGTTTCTCTTTTTCTCCTATCATCCCCTTTTAGCCTATTGAGTTATATTTTTTTTGATGTTGTTCCATCCCCTAGGCATTTGTCATGGAGACCTTGTGGCATTTCGCCCCCCGCCAAGTTAGAGTTCATCCTCCTAGTCCTCCATTGGGTCCTCATTGTAACTCTAGTTCTGTTAATTCTTCCAGTTCTTCCTTTGATTCCACATCTTCCCAACCTCGTATCGCCACCATGTCAAGCACCAACATGGGTGTGGGAAACCAAGGTGGTAACCAAAGTAACCCCACAAGAGGAACCTCTACCGATATGTTCACTAACCTCCCATTGCTCCCCTATATGGTTGGTTTGAGCCTTCCTAATTTCAGCCAGCTCATCAACAATCCTCTTCTCCATGACCCTAGTTGGCTTGATTTGTCTACCATTATTCCTTCCAACATACCTAAGTTCAAAGGTAATCTTGGATAATACCCCACAAATCATGTTTACTCTTTTCATGTGTGGTGTTCACCTAATTCCATTGCTGAAGACTCCATTCGTCTTCATCTTTTCCATCGCACCCTTACTAGAGCTACTACCAAGTGGTATGTGGACCAACCACATGCCTCCCATTCCGCCTTCATGATTCTCACAAATATTTTGTGTCATAATTCCAGTTACCCCTCCGATATGACATTGGTACTAAACTCTTGACCTCTTTCTGTCAAACTTCTGCCACCTACCTATCTAACCATGTTCAAGAATGGCATAGAAGGAGGAGAATGTGTAGGGCTCCTGAATTTGAGATTGTGTCTATATGGATTGGTTCCTTAGATTTCTTTTGGCTCCCATTATTAAATATGTTGCCTCCCACTTCCCCTAGTCTGAGGAAGAAGCACTCCAAGTATCCTTGAAATATGACCTGATCTATGCATAATCAGGATATGTTTATACTGTACTTCTCAATCTACCTTGGCCTTGTGCTGCTAAAAGATCGAGGGAATCTCATGTCACTGATGGTACCGTTGGATATATCTCACACCCTCAACCTCTACCATATCCATACCTAATATAAGTTATGGTCAACCCCAAGGGGAACTGGTTCCACTAACACCTATCCCCCTCCTACTCCTTCCCATAGCAACACTTACCAAGGTTCAAGCACATAACATGCATATCCCCATCCACAACACTTGATACCAGGACCGGCTGTAGCTTCACATGGTTATCCCAATGTTTCCACCAATTCTTTCTATCCTTATGCACCACCCAACGCTCCAGCCCCTCCAGCACCAGCGCACCAAACTCCCATTCCACCTCCGCCTATGCCACAACAACAACCACCTCCTCAAGGTCAAGTGTATGTTCAACAGAGTGCAACTAATTCCTCCAACCCCAAATGAAAGAATAAGGGGAATGGTAACTGGAACCAACCATCTCAAGGTAACAAAGGCAGCCAAAGGTCCACCGCCTAATGCCCCTAAGGGTGATAGCCTACTCCCGCAACCTAGCAGTAGGGTAGACAACCCAAGCAAAACATGGCTCTTTTTACGAACAAACCTTGTGCTTGTTGTAGAGTATTTGGCCATTATATTCATGTGTGTCCCATTTTACCTCAGATAATCCAAGCATGGGAAGCTCAAGAAATGGCTTCTAGAGGACCTTAGACCATTGCTCCACCTTCTCCCCCTCTGTAGTATACCTAGGGGGATAATATGTGGTACAGAGGGATGTATCCAAGGGAATACTGTAATAATGGGATGGGCCATAGTAATAAATAAGGTGGTTAACCTGTATCATGTAAGGGACCACAAGTAGTTAGCAATAATGTAATAAGC
>APFE031636391.1:26909-50660 GCA_000404065.3 Pinus taeda
GAGAGTTGGGATCAGTGTGACAGCCCCTTCTCTGAGTTCCCTGCCACCAACCACACCTTGTGGGGTTGAAGGCTTTTCTCACTAACTGGTAGGTAGGTGCGGGCGGCAGGGTCAACATGACCATCTCATGAAGGGTCCATCCTTGACTTGCAACAAGAGCAACTTTCGAACGAATGATTGTATATCGAGCCACAGGTGCAAATATATCATCATAATCTTCTCCCCCTTTTTGGGAGAATCCCTGGGCCACGAACCTTGCCTTATATTTCTCAATGCTTCCATCAACTCCATGTTTGATCTTGAATAGCCATTTTGAAGTCACCATTGATTTCCCCTTTGGTCTCGACACAACATACCATACGTCATTTTTCATAATTGATTCATATTCTTCGGCCATAGTATCCTTCCAAACTTGTTCTTTCACGGCTTCTTCAAAGGTGGGAGGTTCGGCTTGAATCATAGTGCGCATAGCTGCAACATATCCCTGGTACCTGCATGGCTTCTTGCTTTCTCTAAATGATCTTCTAATGGGAACATCTCTCGTCATCCTGTAATGTGTCACGAAGCCAAAGTGGCCTCTTCCAAGAAGAAGGATCACATGGAAGAGGATCTAAGGGGGCCATGGGGTCCATGGGGTCCATGGGATCATCAACAATGCCTCTCTCGGATTCCCGCACAAAAAGACCATCTAAAATATCCATATCATCATTCTTCTTCTCAGGAGGAGGAGACGAAGGAAGGCCCCTTGCTTTCCCAAGGGAAGCATCTTCGTCAAATTTTACATCCTTGCTAATTTCAATCTTCCTCTGACCAGGAATATATATTCTAAATGCTTTAGAATCTTCAAAAGATCCAGCAAACGTACATTTTCTTCCTATGGCTTCCAACTTGTTTCTTTTGTCCATCGGCACATTGAAATATACAAGGTAGCCAAAGATATGGAGATGATCAACATCAAGCTTGAAACCTGTGAATACTTCTTCGGGGGTCTTGTTGTCCAATGCTCAATGAGGCACCCTGTTTTGAACATATACGGCAGCGTTCGTTGCTTATCCCCAAAGGAACTTCGACAACTTTTGATCATGGAGCATGGCACGAGTGGCTTCTACAATAGACCTATTATTTCTTTCAGCCATTCCATTTTGTTCAGGACTATAGCGCACAATCTTCTCTTTCTTGATGCCTTCTTTCTTGCAAAAATCAATGAATTCATTTGAAATGTACTCTCCTCTGTTATCAGACCCTAAAGATCTTAATTTTCTTCCCTGTTTGATTTTCGACCAAAGCTTTGAACTCCTTGAACATTTCGAAGGTTTCATCCTAGTGCTTCAAATAATATATACACGTCTTTCTTGAGAAGTCATCAATGAAGGTGATGTAGTAGAGATGGCCACCAATAAAATGTACAAGCATTGGTCCACATATGTCAGAACAAATGAGTTGGAGGATGTCGTTCGCCTTGTTCTTGCTAGAGGGTAATGGTCCCCTTGTCTTGTTTCCACTGGCACAACCTAGACATACTCCATCATGATGGGCTTGAACATCAGGAATTCCAGAGACCAATTTCTTCAATTTCGGGAGAGCATCATAATGAAGATGGCCAATCTTCGATGCCATAGCTCACTTAGATGATTAGTATCATGGACCAATGCTAGAATATGTCAACCAGTGACTCTATAGAGTCCTTCAAATCTCGATCCCAATGTGAATGCATCTCTCATAAAGGGTCCAACAGGCCAAGAAAGAAACTTTCCCTTGATGAAAGCAACCCTCATCCCTTTGTCTTCCAAAGAAGATATTGATACCAAATTCTTCTTCAACCCCGGCACATACATTACATCATGAAGCACAACAGATTCTCTAGAATCCTAATGAAATTTGGCAAACCCAAAACCTTTAACGAGATGAGTGGAGTTGTCTCCAAGAATAATTTTCAAATTTAACTCCCTCTCTACCAAATTAGAGAGAAATTCCTTATACCCAGAGAAATTATGAGTGGCCCCACTATCAACCAACCAACTATCCCACGAATCTGGAGGAGAGGAGCTAGTGAGAGCAGAAATAAGGATATATCCATATTGATTAGAAACATTACTTTCATACCTGGAATATCTTGATTTCTTTTGAGGATGATGATCTTCTTCATGATCACTTGGAACATCTCTTCTTCTTCTTTCATCTCTTCCATTACGATCGTTCCTTTGGTCATCTCTTCTTCTTCGATCATTGAACCTGTTATTGTTGCTTCTAGTGTTGGAGCGTGGACCATTGTTCTCAGGGTAATCTCGAGCATAGTGACCATTCTTGTGACAATTGTAGCATTCAATGTGCGATGATTCTCTTTCATTCCTTCTTTTTGAATTTCGAGGAGGAGGCTTCCTTAAATTTGATGGACCTCCTTTTCCTTTCTTCTTCTTGTTATGAGTGATGAATTTAGTGGGCTCTCCTTCTTCATGCTTTTGTATCCTACCTCTTGATATCATCCTTGATTCTTCTTGAGTGAGCTTTCCAACGATCTCATCAAATGAAGAGAAACTATTGTTGTTTCTTATAGCAGTAATGAAGGTTTACCAAATAGGAGGGAGCCCTCTAAGGGTTACAATCACTAATTCCCTGTCAGGCACAGTTTCCCCAATTCTCTATAATTGATCTTTAAGACGCGATATCCTCATAATGTATGATTGCACATATTCTCCTTTATTCATCTTCATACCTTTGAGTTGATCTTTCAAAGAGACGATTTCATTCAAATTGTTGACTTCATACATGTCAGTTAGCTTATCATACATGTCCTTAGACTTCTTCAAATTCTCAACATGTAAACCATCAACTATAATTTGTTTTTCTTTTAACTCACCTTTCTTGTAATTGTTCTTGGTAGCATGGGAAGCATTCTTCAGAGGCTCAGGTACTTTTCCTTGAATGTATTTCAAAACATCATGGTTATCAGTTATGATCTCCAACCTGATCTTCCAAGCGACAAAGTTAGATGAGTCACCCAACTTCTCATTTTCCTTAAAGAAAGAGAAAGACATCTTGACTTGATTAGAGAGGCTCCTTCAACTTTCCAAAGATGATTGCTTCAATTCTTGTCTCCTTTTGGGCTTGTCCTTTACCTTAGCTCTAATACCATGTTAAATTTCACACTGCTCTATGTTGATTCAATTACTTTAGCCCAATTCAATTCTTTGATTAGTAATCTTTCAACAATAATTAATATTTTCAATCATCAACAATGATTGAAGATAGAACAGTGAAGGCAATGACAAAGGAGACAATTAACACATCAACAAGAGACACCATATTTTCGATCAATGATCAGGGAAAAACCAACTATGGGTAAAACCCTTTGGAAGTCTTCTTCTATTAGATTGCCATAAAATGTTCAGCAAAGAGTACAATGAGCCAATACAAAATCATCCATCAAAATTAACCCAACATCAATATTTATCAGAGACAACTATTCCTGCCTGCGGCCAACTGTGGTCAAATGTCAAATTGTAACCCTAGATCCCAACTGCATGGAGGAAGAAGTATGTGTGCATTTGAGAGTTCCAACCCCATGGATGAGCTTGCATGCCTGTGGTTGTAACTGAAATTCGCCTGTGTCAAGCATGCGGCTAGAAACCAAAAACCCTAAACACACGTGCGAGCTTCAGACCCTGTAATTTCGAACCTATACGAACCAATCTCCACGACCCAGCCTCAGACTTGTGTGAACCAATCAATAAAGAAGAGAAGAAGAAGATGCTTGGTGATGTCCAAATGAGCTTGAGGTCACTTGTATTTATAGGATTCCAAGGATGTCCATTTTCTTGTTAAGGCCAACCTATCTTTTTGTGCACGTGGGTTTTTCTTCAAAAATACACTTTCCCTTGTCCAAATTGAGTACTTCAATAGTCAAAATTGGTCCTCTCAAAAAGAGGAATCTAGTCCCATGGTTGGAATTTGTCACTAAGCTGCCAGATTAACATTATTTACTGCCATCTATAACTTATGGTGAATAGAAGTTGATTTCGATTTAGCTATTATAGGTCAATGTGTATGAATTTATAATAGGATATTTCCTTGTATTCAAATATAGCTATTGAATGGGAAAGAAATTACTTATAGCTTGAGATATAATGCCTCCGATTGGGATTATGAACTTGTAGAAATTTCATTTGTTGAGAGCACTTGCAAGAGTTGAATATATTCATGTTACAAGCAATGCATGTTTGCTTTTATCATGCTATAGCAATGCAAGCATGCATCATACTTAATACGATTGAACAGATCATATAATCATGTTTTCATTTTATTTGTTTATTTACTTAAGGTAGTTAAAAAA
Source organism: Pinus taeda (assembly GCA_000404065.3). NCBI lineage: Eukaryota > Viridiplantae > Streptophyta > Pinopsida > Pinales > Pinaceae > Pinus > Pinus taeda. The sequence goes on from APFE031636391.1 coordinate 31,240, forward strand.
AGATTTGTTTGTCTGGAATCCTTTCTTACATGGTACAATATTACTTTGGTCCTAGGAAACTTATCAACAAATTTGTCAATGACAATAAAGTCTTAAAAAATGGTTCTAAATAATCACAAGGCCCTATCAACAATGTTGAACAAAAGCAGATATTTCCTTGTATTCAAATATAGCTATTGAATGGGGAAGAAATGACTTATAGTTTTGAGAAATAATGCCTCCATTTGGAATTATGAACTTGTACAAACTACAACTGTTGAGTGCAGTTGCAAGAGTTGAATATATTCTTTTACAAGCAATGCTCATTTTCTTTTATTATTCTATAGGGATGCATGCATCATACTTAACACTTTTGAATGGATCATATAACGTTTTCTTGAAATTTGTTTACTTACATAAAGTAGTTAAAGCAAGATTGTTTTGTCTTGAATTCTTTCCTACACTTTGCAAGATTGCTACTATCTTAGGATCTTATACACAACTTTGTGAATGATAACAAAGTCTAAAAGAATGGTTCTAAACAATCATTAAGCCATATCAACTATATCGTATCGAACTATGATGAGCTGAAAATAATATTATTTCTGAACAATGTTTTATAAAATCAATTGAATATTCCAAACAAAATGGACAAATGTTGTTCTATATACATATAGAATGTTAGAAGTCAAAGAATATGGAACAATGTGCATGATTGTTGGCCCAATTACTTACTTGACACAATTCCTGCAAAAAAATTCTCTCCATTTCTCCAGAAAGCAAGCTTGGCCTAATCTCTACCACTTCGACAGTCCACTACAAACTTTAAAAGTAAGAATTAGATTTCAATATTATAAACCACCATATAAGGATTTCAAATCATTCCAACAGAAACAACACAAAAAGCGAGAACAGGATTCAATAAAATAACTAAAAGACCAATTCAATTTCAACCTAAACATGCATGTACAAATATAAGTAAAGGCACAAAAGAACAAAATGGCATTTCGAATTTGGAGCAATAACACTCAAATAAATGTTAATGTTAGTAGTTAGTTAGTGTTACAAAACAATGGACAAATTTTCCATCATATATTGCAAATTTGCACTGTTACCTACCAAAAGTGGGTAACCACTAGGGAAAGCTTTTATCCTATTCATCTCTTCCAGTTGGCAGCCAGCAGCCCCTGATAGCCAGTAAATAGCCAATGTGATGTGCCATTCATATCTCTGCCACCTAAATCAGTCATATGTTTCCTCGCCCATTTACCAAGAGCACATGTTGGAAGATGGGCATCCGACCCAACAGGGACTTTATTCATTTGCATTTGGGTGCTTATGCTTGTTTGTATTTGGACATTTGAAATCGATTATGGGGAGACTTGGTAGAAGGAAGGGCTTTGACCATTGTCTTGTTCTCTCACCTTAAATGGGAGGTTAATTTTCAACCCTAGTTTAGTGGGACCTCCCCTAATGGCCCATGGCTTTAGGAAGGACACTACTTGAGAAACCTAGATTGAGATAGCGTGGTCCCATCTCTCCCTTTCCATACTTGCCACTTTCCATCTCACATCATAAGCCCTACAGTCCACCCCCATCCTTCAGGTCTAACTGACAATTGGTTCATTGGGATTTGGCACTCATATATCCTCATACCTAGGTTGGGCCTTGAAATTTGCCCCAGGGGGTTGATGCAACTAGAAAAAAAGTAAAGAGCATATAATGGCCACAAGCAAAATGAAAGAAAGAAAATTATAAAAATGTAAAAAGGACTTACAAATTAGCACAGGGGCAAAATCCAAGCATGAGCTCAACCTCCATATTATGGCCATCACCTGGCTCTTGGGCCAATGTTTCCCTGCCACGCCACGGAAAAGAAACCCTTGCATGTCCCAACCCCTAGTGGGCAATGAAATGTCCCACCACTAATGGGGTAATAACTATTCTACATCATAGAAAGCATGCTCTCATTCCTTGGAGCTTCGTGCAGTAATACAAAGAAAAATCAAGGAAAAGTGAAAGGCCATTATAGGGGTGAAAAAATAAAGTTGAGGTAACTCAAACATCCACGATTTCTCCCTCCTCACATCTATACACCCAGGATGTGGAGCTTCCTTCATATTGATCGCTTTGACCATGGCACTTAACCATGAAGCCTTCTCCCCTTTGTTCGATCACTATTCACATGGCACCTATAAATTAAAGGGTGGACCAAGTGTTGATTTGGGGTAGCATCGAATGTGCTCTAGCCACAAAAATTGGTACAGAGGCTAAAGCACATGAGATCTCCAATACCCAGAAATGGTTTGGGCAGATTCTAAATAGTTTGGGAGACATTAAAATAATTAATATTTTTAATGGAGTCCCTAAAGTCTAAACTTAGGGAAAATAAAATATTAATGTGTATTAATATAAAACTATGTTAGAAGGGTCCAAAAGTCATGGATCAAGCTAGAGTTAATCTTATCCATTGATTAGGGACTTAATTTCGGTCATTGATTTGTCAACGAGAAAAGTATATAAAGAGGCTTGAGGGTCACTTGGAGAACACACTAGATTAATCAGTCATTCTATTCTCTAGAGCGGGGTTTGCTACGAGAGATAGAATCAGTGAGCAGCAATGAAGGGCAGTGAATACAGAAGCAAAGAGGCAGAGAGGGTACCGGGAGAATCAGCGCAGAAGTCGGGAGAGAGGGACACAGAGCCAACTAGAGGCCACGCAGAGCCATCTAGGGCCCACGCAGAGGCAGCCAGGCGTTGTGCAGTGCCTCAGAGAGCCACTGTGGGTGATGCAAAGGCTCTAGAGGCTAACACAGTGCCTCCAGAGGCTGACATAGGGGTTATTGGGCTGACGCAGGGCCAAAAAGGGTTGACACAGTCCCTAGAGGCAGACGCTAGGGTTTTCGTGGGGCAAATTGGAGTTGGGAGTTGTCGGAGTGTTTATCCGAGGTTTCGGTTGGAATATCTGCTTCCAAGCAGAGAGGTACTACTGCCGAGATTATTCTCTGTTGGGTGAGCCAGTTTTGTCACCTAGATTGTATTAAAAAACTGCATAATAATAAAACCCTCAGATAGTTGCATCGGTTTTCCCGCATTGGGTTTTTCTGAAGACATTGATCCAAAAACAACAGTGTCACTTGTGTGCTTGTTTCATTTCCTTCAATTCATGATCTATAATGTATTGAGCATGTACTTGTATTTATTTTCAATATTTACATGGTAAATAAATTGTTAATTAATCAGAACAAGTAGGCATAAATAAATCAAAAAGTACATGAAGGGTTTCTAACAGTTAGACTTAGAAATTCCAACATGGCATCAGAGCGTGGTTGCAGATCACGGGAGAACTAAGGACATCAGTCGAGCAGAGCAGCAGTAACAGAAAACAATTGTCCCGAGTGACAGAAGTTGTTCCTAGCAGAGAAGTAGCAAGGAAGGGGTGATGCAGTGCCTACATCATCAAGTTTGAGCCGGGAAGAGGATCAGCGCAGTGGCAAAGGGAAGCAAACTCGACCTACGCAGTGCCTAGTCATCTTTCTCAATCATGAAGGATTGACGCTCGTGGCCAGGAGGTGCGAATTTTGATGGTGTCGGGATTGCGCAGAGCCTAGAAGCTCTAACCTTCAGTTTGCTAAGGCTTAGGAGGTTGTGGGTAAGTTGCAGAGTGAAGCTGGTGGGGTACTGTAGTCAGAACAGTACCTAACAGGGCAAGACCGAGGAGGGAGTTGCTACCGAGGATTTCTAGCCAAGAAATCTGGATCAGTGAGGATCGGAGTGGGGCCATCTCGACATTGGCGAAGGGATTTCCAGGAGGGAAATCGAGGCTCAGAGGGAGTCACACCGAGAACTTCCAGAAGGGAAGTAGAGGAGCAGCGAAATGGCAGTGAACGGGGTAAGAGACCAGGACAGACTAGACAGAGCCTCAAATTTCGTAGTCTGGAAGGCCAGAATCTTATCCGTTCTAGACAGGAACCGTCTCAAGCAATTCGCCTTGAGGACAATAGCGATCCCAATTGACCCAGTGGATAACGATAAGTAAGAGGATGCAATGGTGAGGGCCAAGAGCATCATCCTTGACAAGGTCAAGGACCATGTAGTACTACACATTGCCGAGAAGAATACAGCAAATGAGATGTGGGAGGCCCTAAAGAAGTTGTATCAGCATACTTCCGTGCAAAGGAAGATGCTACTAGAAAATCAGTTGCAGTCATACCAGATGCAGAAGGGAGAACAGATCGACCCCTTCCTCGGTCGATTGAAGGAGATCCGAGATCAGCTAACTTCCATAGGATCCACGCCGGATCAAGAATTGATGGTGAGAATAGCCCTGAACACAATCTCAGAAGACTGGGAGGTGTTTTTCCAGAGCATACTGGGCAGGGCAACCCTTCCAAATTGGGAGGAGATGTGGGCGGCTCTTCACCAAGAAAAGATCAGAAGACTAAGCAAGGCAGGAAGCAGCGGCAAGGGGATCAGAATCAAGGAGGAATAGGAGGATGTTGCCCTAGCATCTGAGGGAAAGCAAGAGAAACAGAAGAAGAAGGACCTCTCCAAGGTCAAATGCTTCAACTATGGGGAACTGGGTCACTATGCAAGCCAATGTCCGAGGAAGAAGAGCAAGGGAGAGGCTTTCGAGACCAAAGTTGCGCCAACAAGCACGAAGAAGGAATTGGAGACAGATGATGATTGTGCCATGAGTGCTCACATGCCACTTGAGCAGATGTGGGGAGACATCGAGCTATAGTCAGACGGACTACAGCCGATGAAGGGCAGGATCCTCGAGGTACCCAACCTCTTGGATTATACCTTGCTACAGGAGCCTTGAAGAGGAGTAGCAAGACTGGCGGATGTCAGTAGAGATGGATGCGGATGGAGCAACAGAGGCAGCTACCGCGCAGGATTCCCAAGACAGTGCGAGGCTAGCAAGCTGTAACAGTGCGAGAGGCACAGGAGTGTTGCACCAATGTAGGATGGCACAGAAAGGTGTGCAACGATGCGAGATGCACAAAGTTGTTGCAACAGCGCAGAGGTCAAAGAGGGAGCACTTGTCAGTAATAGAGGGAGCTTCAGCATCAGGAATGTTTCTAACCTGACAGAGATGTCAGAGTTGGGAGATCAGTTACTTACTTCTCAGTAACTGAGTTGCAGTGCAGCAATTAGCAATGGCAGTGCTATGGGCAGCATGATGAGAGGGGTTGCAATGCAGATGCAGCAGTGCAGAAGATGTTGGGCAACAGGCCTAGCATTAGCACAAGGACTGATGTCGGATGATCAGGGTGATGCTCAGTGAGGAGTATTACTAGAGCACAGTCCTCACTAAGAGGGAGTGTTGATTTGGGGCAGCATCAGATGTGCTCTAACCACGAAAATTGGTGGAAAGGCTAAAGCACATGAGATCTCCAATAACCAAAAATGGTTTGAGCAGATTCTAAACAGTTTGGGAGATATTAAAATAATTAATATTTTTAAAGGAGTCCCTAAAGTCTAAACTTAGGGAAAATAAAATATTAATGTGTATTAGTATAAAACTGTGTTAGAAGGGTCCAAAAGTCATGGATCAAGCCAGAGTTAATCTTAGTCGTTGATTAGGGACTTAATCTTGATCGTTGATTTGTCAACAAGAAAAGTATATAAGGAGGTTTGAGGGTCACTTGGAGAACACACCAGAGTGATCAGTCATTCTATTCTCTAGAGCAGGGTTTGCTAAGAGAGATAAAATCAGTGATCAATAGCGAGGAGCAGTGAATACAGAAGCAGAGAGGAAGAGAGGGTACCAAGAGAATTAATGTAGAAGCTGGGAGAGAGGGACACAGAGCCAGCTAGAGGCCACGCAAAGCCAGCTAGGGCCCACGCAGAGGCAGCCAGGAGCTGCGCAGTGCCTCAGAGAGCCAGCGTGGGTGAAGCAGAGGCTCCAGAGACTAATGTACTGCCTCCAAAGGCTGACGCAGGGGTTACTGGGCTGACGTTGGGTTGACGCAGGGCCATGAAAGGCTGATGCAATCCCTAGAGGCAGACGTTGGGGTTTTCGTGGGGCAGATTGGAGCTGGGAGTTGTCGAAGTATTTATCCGAGGTTTCAGCCAGAATATCTGCTTCCAAGTAGAGAGGTGCTACTGCCGAGATTATTCTCTGTTGGGTGAGCCTATTTTGGCACCCAGATTGTATTCAGAAACTGCATAATAATACAGTCCTCAGATAGTTGCACCGGTTTTCCCGCATTGGGTTTTTCTGGGGACATTGGTCCAAAAACAACATTGTCACTTGTGTGCTTGTTTTGTTTCCTTCAGTTGATGATCTGTAATGTGTTGAGCATGTACTTGTATTTATTTTCAGTATTTACATGGTAAATAACTTGTTAATTAATTAGAACAAGTAGGCAGAAATAAATCAGAAAGTACATGAAGGGTTTCTAACAGTTAGACTTAGAAATTCCAACACCAAGAACATGTCTTTCCCCTTAGGGAATGGAAACACCTAATAGGATTGTCTATTAATGACTGCTACCTAGGGAGGTAACACCATTACAATATTAAAGCCCCAAATTTGGAAGGGAAACCTTATAAGAAATGTCAATTTTCCCATGACTTTCAAGATTGGTCCACTTAGATGCAAAAATGATTATATGTACCTAATGATGAAGTTGCAACACTGGATATTGTGTGTGATTAACATGTGGTTTCATAATGGGTTGGGCAACTTAATTGAGGCCCAAGCCTACCAGAGGAGCATATTGACACCCACAGGTGATGCGTTGAGAGCCATGGGACTTTGAACAGTTGTAGAGCATCATTTGCATCCATGGGAACCTTCAACACCCACAGAGCTCTTGCACTTTGACCTATATCATTTATGGGATGATGCACCTGGACCAGCATGCCCCCAACCAGCTTAGCAGTACTACAAGGTCAAGTAGTTAATTCAGGGCCCAAATGAGGTTTGTCTCATACCTTGAGACATGGGAGGGCTAGCACCATCTTTAATACCTTCAACATTATAGCAGAATCGGGCATTCGCACCACTAGGAGACCCATTTTTGTGCCCCAAACCCAAAATTGGGTTCCACATAATGATTATGACAAAGATCTAGGGGCCAACCCCTAGACAGTGATTTTAGAGGGCTTCTATACTTGTTTTGGCACCATTTTCCCTCAATGTTAGCCCTAGAAGGGCCTACGCTTGCATGACACCAGCACGTTACTCTATTTCGACTCACACATGTGGAGGATTGTTATGTTTTCACTTTAGCTAATAGGTCAGCTTGTGACCTAGCTTGTTTTAGCACATTATTTTATAATTCTTAGGGGGCTAATAGGTTACATTAGGATTTGATCTCCTCATATAAGTAGAGGAGACTCTCATTATAACTTCTCCTGATCACACACTTGGAGATTTCAGCCTCTCTCTCTCTTTTGAGAAATTTCGGCCCTCTTTTCTTGTGGTAGAGATTGGATCTATCGATGCACTTTGATATTTGGAGTTGATTTTGGTTGTCTTTGGAGCTATTCTTTGGACAAATGGATGGAATATTTGCATGTTATCTTGTAAGTATAGCTGATTGTTGAATATCTATTTTCTTCATGTCTAATGTATGGAATAATGTTGATTATAAGTTATGTTAATTGTGCCTTAATTTGTTGAAGCTACATTTAATGCTATCTTGATGATCTATTGCATGCATTACTCATATAGCATGTGAATGAATTGTTCTATTGGTGAACTCTTGGTAGCTCTCCCATGAAAAATCCATTATCCATTGCACAAGTAATTTTTGAAATTTTGGTTGCTAGGGCATCAAAATCTCGACCTCCTAAGAAACTTATTGGTTGACCTATCACATTATTGACTCCACTCACCCAAGAATAAGGCACTGGCCCTCCTTTGTTGGTGATCACTTTTAACTTTTATCCATAAATCTTCTCTTTTCTCTTTTCCCTAATTCGACCCCTTTAAGAACAAGCCACCAAGCTAGGGCTTGGTCCGAATTCCTAGGGAAGAAGAATTTCTGAAGTTGGAGAGACTAAATGCCAAGAGGATAGTGGTTGCCACAAAATCCTCCTTTTGGTAGGGATTCACTTCAATTTCATCCATAAATTTCTTTGCCCTAGTTACTAGCCCTAAGCTAACCCTAGTTTTGGATTTAGCTTCAACTTGGGGGCTTCCTGAGGGCTTCATGTGCCTTGTTCTTGTTGAAGATCATTGTTAGAAACTCTTTCTCCTCACCTGAACCTTTAGCCACCCCAACTATCAACTCATTGATCAAGCCCTAGGTCTTGGTTTACTTTGATTTGGTCTCTCTAAGGAAAGTGCATTTCCTCCTCTTGGAGCCTTAAGCCTAAGATTGTGTCTTTCCATTGTAGATCTCTTTGTCTCATCTTACACCTCAAACCTAGAATACCTATTAGGTGACCTTCCACATATCGAGACTCCTCCCATCGGTGAAAATCCATAAAGAGCAAGGGGTTTTAGCTGTGGTGATAGTATGCCATTACCCCATTGTTATCTCTTGGTCTAGTTTAAGCCTAATAGGGTGTCCTTCTCCTAGGCCTGCTAGATTTTGTAGCAACATGCACAACATCACATAAACATCGACAAAGGATTAATCATAGAGAAACCTCCATGGGGCAAAAAACTCCACTCTCGGCAATTTTGTTTTATTTTCATGAGTTCCACTGTGTGTTATAATGGGGGGCTAAATCCCTTTATAAAATGATTAGCTCAGCATAACTTGTACATTCATTACAGACCATTAGATTGCTTTTATAACCACCATACTAATAAGGGGCCACTAAAGCCACCTTTTTATGAAAATTCCTATACACAAGGAACCCCTACTACAGCAAAACTAAATTTTCTGAAAAATAATGAAGTAAATTACTTCTGTAGCCTACACCAATTTAATTTGATTACATGAAACAAGAAATTGAGCAAAGAACAAGATAGATAGGACACCGTTATTTTTGGACAAAATAGTCCCCAAAAAAACCCAATGCGGGAAACCGGTGCAGCAGCTCTAAGGGTTTTATATTATTAAGCAGTAGTTTTGAATACAATGTTCGATGCCCTCCCGGCAATCTAGTTACAGAGAAAAATATAATGGCGGAAAACTGAGTGAGATTACCTCACTTCACCCAATAGTTTCTAGCTTATCCGGCAGCAGAACTGACAAACCCCCGGCTATCTGTAAGCTTGCCATGCGTAGGCCTTGCATCAGCCCTACATTGTCTCTTCTACCTCTTGGAGCTTCTATGTCAACCTCTCCCAACTGTTTTGGTAGCTCCCCGGCAGTTCCGGATTTCTGTGTGTAGGTAGCTTCTCTTCTACGCTGGCCCTTCTGGCTCTGCGTCAAGCCTACGTGGACCCAGACTGGCCCAGCGTCGGTCCCTCTAGGTGTTGCGTTGCCTCCACTGGTGGCTCTCTGCCTCTCTGCCCAAAATTCCCAAACTATCCCTGCCCCTCTGCTACAGAATGATCACTTAGTTCGAATTTCTCAGCTTCCAAGCCCCAGAAATTTCGAACTCTAGATCAATTCATTCTCTTGATGTTTTCTGAATGAACCCCAAGCCTCCTTCTTATACTTTTCTCGTTGAGACTTCAACGGTCGAGATTAAGTCTCTCATCAACGGCTCAGATTAAAAACTTGACTTGATCTGCTTTCTAGAACATTCTCACCCATATTGTGATTAATACCCATTAATACTTTAATTTTCCTAAGTTTAGACTTAGGAACCCCATTAAAAATATTAATTATTTTAATAAAATACAATCCGGGTGGAATGTCACCAAACGGTTTATGGGTTCTTTAGAACTCATGTGCCTTAGCCTCTCCACCAATTTTCATGGCTAGAGCACATCTGATGCTACCAAAAACTAACACTCCCTCTTAGCGAGGAATGTGCTCTAGCAACCATGTCCAACTGCATGTTGCTCTGTCTCTGAAGCATCTCCTTTCCGCATTGTTGTTGCCATCAACACTGTGCTACTGCTGCCCATGACACTGCCACTGCCACTGCTACATTTGTACTACAACTCCATCTCAAATGTCGCATCTGCTATGATGCTAGCACTGCCACCACTAACACTGCATTCGTACTACAACTCAGTTGTTGAGAAGCAACTGAAAAACACCCAAAATTACTGAACTAACCGTGTTCAACATAATACCATGTAAATGTTAGAATCTGACTGCTACTAGTCTCTAACCCTCTGAATCTTCTGCGTTGTTGTTAACTTCTGCACTGTTTCCAACCTTGCTCTGAGCTGATCAGTCTCTAGTCTCCAGCTACTGCATCTATCTCTCCAACCAACCCACTGCATCATCTGACACTAAGTCCATCTCGCTACTGTTGAATCTCAGACTCCCGTAGCAAGGAATTGATCCAAGAGGTGGGTTCCTCAAGGATCCTGGCCACATGTAGTCCTCTCGACTGTAATTCTATATCACCCCATTTCCCTCCTGGAGATGCATGGGAACTCATGGAAAACTCATCTTCGTCAACATTTGCTGGAGCAGCCTTTGGATCATGTTTCTCATCCCTATCCTTTTGCTTCAAAGGACACTGGGATGCCAAGTGGCCCATCTCGCCACATTTGAAACATTTCACTTTTGGATTGTCCTTCTTCCGCTTTTGCTTATGTTGTCCCTTCGATGCTAGAGTTGCATTCTCCTCCTCCTCCTTGGTCTTCGTGCCACTCCCATTGCTGCCATTGAGGTTGAATTTAACTAAATCCCTCAATTCTTCCTATTGAAGGATTGCCCGCATCTCCATGAAGGTAGTCTTTCCCTGCCCAATATACTTTGGACGAAGACTGCCATTCATCTGAGACTCCATTCAGGGTTGTCCTTATCATCGCGGTAAACTGAGGAGTAGACCCCACTGCAGCAAGCTGGTCTCTGGTGTCCTGAAGATGGTGAAGATAGGAGTTAACCCCTTCTCCCTTCTGCATCAATGTCCGCTGCAACTTTTGTTCTAAGTACATCTTCCGTTGTTCGGAAGAACCTTCATACAGTGAAGACAAAGCTTCCCACATTTCTTGGGCTGTATCTTTGCCCTGCAAGTGTGAGACCACATGATCTCGAACTCCATCGAGTATGTACCTCTTCGCCTTGCCTACTCGATCTTGTACTTATTCTTCTGATCATTGTTTGTGGGAACAACCACAACACTCTTGACGTAAGCTTCGAGATCATACTCCTCCAGAACAGCTAAGATTCTAGTATTCCATTTGACATAGTTGGAAGCTCCTTCCAACCTGTTCTAATCTCTGAACCCATGTGATGCCATCTCACCCAAAATGTTGAATGGACTCCTCTAGTCACTACGCAGCACTAGTCTATTGTCCAACAAGTGAAAAATTCGAAATTTTGACGAGAAAAGTCTTCTGAGGAGAAAATTCCCCTTCTATGTGTCTTCACTCTTTTCTGACGGATTTCTGCCCCGGCAAAAACTGCGTCCTTCAAGCACTGCACGGAGGCTCTGCGTCACTCCCTTTGCCTCTGCGAGCTCACAAACTAGAAATCATATCTCTGTCGACTCTCTCAAAGAGACATTTCCTTGGAATCTCTGCTTTCTCGGCAAGGACTGTGCAATCTCTTCAAGGGGATTCAAATTGCAACCAAACACAGTTATTGGCCTCTCTGCTCAGCGTTGTATCTACTCTTCCTGTTTCAAAATCAATGCTCTGATACCATGTGAAAATTCCTATACTCAAGGAACCCCTACTGCAACAAAACTTAATTTACTTCTCCTACTTGATTTTAATATACAATATCAAGTTATTTTCTGAAAAATACTGAAGTAAATTACTTCTGCCACCTACACCAATTTAATTTGATTACATGAAACAAGAAACTAAGCAAAGAACAAGATACATAGGACTCCGTTATTTTTGGACAAAATAGTCCCGGAAAAACCCAATGCGAGAAAATCGGTGCAGTAGCTCTAAGGGTTTTATATTATTAAGCAGTAGTTCTAAATACAATGTTGGATGCCCCCCCGACAATCCAGTTATAGAGAAAAATATAATGGCGGAAAACTGAGTGAGATTACCCCACTTCACCCGGCAATTTTCAGTTGATCCGACAGCGGAACTAGCAAACCCCCAGCTATCTCTGTGCTGGTCCCTGTGTCAGCCTCAGAGGCTCTGTGTCAACCCTACGTTGTCTCTTTTGCCTCTTGGAGTTTCTGCATCAACCTCTCCCGGCTATTCTGGCAGCTTCCGATAGTTCTTGATTTCTGCGTGAAGACAACTTCCCTTCTATGCTGGCCCTTCTAGCTCTACGTCAAGCCTATGTGGGTCCAGACTGGCCCAGCGTCAGTTCCTCTAGGTGCTGCATTGCCTCCACTATTTGCTCTCTGCCTCTCTACCCACTATTCCCGAACTATCCCTACCCCTCTGCTGCAAAATGATCACTTAGTTCAAATTTTTCAGCTTTCAAACCCCAGAAATTTCGAACTCTAGATCAATTCATTTTCTCGGTATGTTTCTGAATGAACCCCAAGCCTCCTTCTTATACTTTTCTCGTTGAGACTTCAACGGCCGAAATTAAGTCTCTAATCAACAGCTAAGATTAAAAACTTGACTTGATCCTCTTTCTAGAACATTCTCACCCATATTTTGATTAATACCTATTAATACTTTAATTTTCCTAAGTTTAGACTTAGGAACCCCATTAAGAATATTAATTATTTTAATAAAATACAATCCGAGTGGAATTTCACCAAACGGTTTCTGGGTTCTTTAGAACTCATGTGTCTTAGCCTCTCCACCAATTTTGATGGCTAGAGCACATCCGATGCTACCAAAAACTAACACTTTTAACCACTGCATTTACATAGACCATTAGGTGTTATACGTCAATCACACTTAATGTCCACTAAAAGTCAAGATTAGCTAATGTATCACCAAATTGCCAACATTACCCCTTAAGATCAACTTAGGGACATAGATAATGAAAGATGGCATAAAGGATATTTAACCAAGTGAAAATTACATCTCGATATCCCCTTTAATTCACTTGGGAAAAATGTGGTAAACAATAAAAATTGGCCAAATAAATATTACAATAATTCCGCCATAATGTTTAGTTGGATAGGGATAAAATAAGAGCAACATTGACAATAATAACTTGTGAATTTTGGGGATTTTTTTTCGGCTACGAGAGAACTCCCTGGAGAGAGGACGCGATGGAGACCATGGAACCCTAGCCGCGTTTCAGTGCATGCGCCCTTGCTACTCTGCGGCCCAAGGCTTTGGGCCTCTGCGGATTCCGAGCGCTCAGCCTCTGTTGGGTAGGACGTTTAAGCTGGGCCCGACCTCGCCCCAGGCAGGCCCGCCTTCAGCTGTTGAAGCTTTCTCTTGGCTCTTAGTCGGCTTGCCACAGAAGAAAAGCGAAGCTTCCAAGTTTGTCAAGAGGCTGGATGACATTCCTTAAATCTCCCTGCCGCCAGAGACCCCGATTCAAGTTGCCCTCTCCTTAGCTGAGCGGGCTCTCGTGGGCCAGTTCACAGGTCTTTGGCCTTCTCCTAAGACCACGGAGTCCTGGGTAAACAAGAATTGGGCTCCTCTGATCAAGGGCAGTGTCACTTCATACTTCTTAGGATGAGGGTTCCTCCTCTTCAAATTCTCCTCAAAGGAAGATAAGGAAATGATATTTCAAAATGGCCCCTATTTCATGGGCCCCCAGGATTTGTACCTCAACAGATGGACGCCGGATTTCAACCCTGCAGTGGATGTCCCCTCAGCTATCCCTGTTTGGGTCAGACTCCCTAATCTCCCAGTCCATTGCTGGAACTGGGATTCGCTGAAACACATCGGAAACGCCCTTGGGAAATTAATAGATAGGGCAAACAGCAAAGATCAATATGACTGTGCTCGTATCTGCGTAGAAGTAGACCTAGAGGTGGGTCTCCGGAAGCCATCAAAATCAAGGTAGAAAACGGGATCCATTTGCAAAAGCTAGATTACGAGCAGTTGCATTTCAAACGCCGAAAATGCCATGTCTACGGCCACTTCGCCAGAGGACGCCCAACCAATGAGGAACCAGATAAGGGGAAAGAAGAAGGTTGGAACCAGGTCAAACACACTTAGGAAAACTCAAAAGCAGGTCGATTCAATCGGAAAAGGTACTCAGGCCCCCCCCCTCAGCAATCCCCGCCCAGAATGGTTCAAGAAAACAAATTCGCCTCTCTAAGCTTGCAAGTAGAGGAAACTCAGGAACCAGAAAATCAAAAATCAACCTCACCCTCTAAAGGCACCCCCAAAGGTTCTGGAAATGGAGTTGAGCAAGCTGGAAATGGTGTTCCAGCAATAGAGCCAATGGCTGAAAGTGGTGTTCCAGCAATGGCAATGGCTAGGAGCTCCAAAGGAAACACTGTTAAAGAAGAGGAAGACGAGCATGAATCGGAGTGCTCGGAGGAAGAGGGGGAAATAGGAGAATCTCAAGCAACGATAAGGAGATCCGCAAGAAGCTGCAAATCAGATCAGGAAAAAAGAGAGCAGGAAACTTTCAAGGATAAGCTTCAAGGCGGCCAACCAACCCTTGAGAAGGTACTAGCATCAAAAGCAAAGATGACGAGAAACCAACCCCAAGGCTCAAAGGAGCCAATCAGAAATTCAAATGATGAAGATAGTCTCCTCGAACTGTAGAGGTATGGGGAGTAGAATCAAAGAAGAAGCCATCAGAAGTTTAATAAGAACAAAAACTCCTGACATACTTCTCATCCAAGAGACCAAACTGGAAGACTCTGTCTTCCTTCAGGCAAGTAAGAAACTCTGGAACAAATGTGAGGCGAAAGCAATCTCAACCCGAGGGGCTTTCGGAGGGTTGGGCTCTCTTTGGAACGCTACCAAATTCACATTAGTCTCTGAAACCCTAAATTCTCATTGGCTGCTCTTAAAATTGCAGCACATAGATTCGAAAGAAATAATCAACCTCTTCAATGTGTACGGCCCCGTGAACGTTGTGGAAAAAAAGCACTGTTGGGACTCCATAAGAACCCAAGCAGATCTAGTTAATCTTGAGAATATCATCATAGCAGGAGATCTCAATCTCACTCTCTTATCAACAAACAAGAGAGGAGGCAGCATTGTTCGAGATCCGGCAACGGAATGGCAGAGGATCTTATTCAGGACTAGGATCTGCTGGATATCAAGCCAATTTCTGGTAAGTACACTTGGACTAATAAAAGAATAGGTCCTGGCCACATTGCTACTAGATTGGATAGATTCTTAATTCAAAGCTCTTTTCTTCTGCTTGGATTAGAGGCTAGAGTGCATATTCTCCCATGCAGCACTTCGGACCATAAACCCATCAAGCTGGAACTCGTGTCTCGGCTTGACCTTGGACCTATACCTTTCAAATTTAGCCCGCTCTAGGCTAAGGAATCGGACTTCATGCAAGTAGTTAAGGACACTTGGGTGCAACCGGTCAAAGGCTCTCCCTTCTTCGTCTGGGAAGAAAAGCTCAGAAGAGTGAAAAGGGCTTTGAAAATTTGGGCCAAAACTCTGCCAAATCCAGCCAACGAAAGGAAAAAAATCCAGCATATGCTAGAAGTCCATCAGCTCCAAGCCGAAACAGCTGACATAACAAAAGAGATCCTAGATAAAGAAGCTCTGTTTCAACAAAATTATCACAAGGCATGTCTACCTGAGGAAGAATACTGGAGACTTAAGTCTCCCAGTCTTTGGCTCAAAGCAGGGGACAGGAATTCTTCCTTCTTTCACAAACAAGGTCAGGCCAGGAAATGTACAAATTCCATTTCTGAAATCAAAGATGGTATCATCATTCACAAGGATAACGCAAACATCAAAAAAGCAGCTTCTCTTCATTTTGAAAGTCTGTATAGCGAAGAGGTAATTCTGGATCAGAACTTAGAGATGTTGGACGGGATCCCTTCCTTGATTTCTGCTGATATGAACCACCTCCTCGAAGCTAAAGTCACCAAGAATGAAGTCAAGGCTGCCTTATTTGCCATGAACCTAGACAAAGCCCCGGGGCCAGATGGATTCTCAGCCAGATTCCTCCAAATTTGCTGGTCCATTGTGGAAAAGGATCTTTACAAAATGGTTCTAAAATCCCAAGTTTGCAAGAAAATCGGAGGAAGCATGAACTCTGCTTTTCTTGCTCTCATCCCCAAAAGAGAAGGGAGCCAACTCCTTCAACAGGTTTCGTCCGATTTCGCTTTGTAATATAGGTTACAAATTGATCACCAAAGTCATCGCTAACAGACTGAAGCCCATCCTCCCCAAAATCATTCCAGATAGCCAAGGAAGCTTCATTCAAGGTAGACAGATTGTGGACAACTTCATTCTTGTCCAGAAGGAAATCCATTCAAGCTTGAGTCGCAACGAAAAAGGTATGGTTGTCAAACTTGATCTAGCAAATGCTTTTGACAGAGTTAGACATTGTTTTCTACTGAAAGTCTTACATAAACTTGGATATGGTGAGAAGTTTATCAATTGGATTCGAGCTTGCATCTCGGAGCCTTGGATTGCCCCATTAATTAATGGCAGAGCTACTAACTTTTTCAAAGCCACGAGAGGGCTCAGGCAGGGGTGCCCTCTCTCACCTCTTTTATTTGTTCTTCAAGCCTCTGTTCTCAGTTTTTATCTAGACAAAAAAAGAGCAGATCAGGATATTGCTGGACTCTGTATTGCGAGGGGTGTGAAAACCATTAATCACGCTCTTTCCGCGGATGACACATTGCTATTGGGAGCAGCTTCTGGGATTATTGCCTCCAGATTTAAAAAAGCTTTGGATGAGTTTTGTTTGGTATCAGGAAGCAGTCTAAACAAAGGAAAATGCCATATCTATTGCTGGAACACCACTTCCAACCTGCTCAACTCCATATCCAGAATCTTTGGTTTTGCAGCGTCCTCAAATTGGACTTCCTTCAAGTATTTGAGCCTCCCGGTTTTTCTAAAAAAAGCTTACAGCAGAGATTGGCTCCCCCAATTGGAGAAATTCAAGAACAAACTTCTTGCCTGGGGTTATTCCTGGCTCAACATTGCTGGTAAGTCGGTCCTCATTAAATCTGTTCTTTCCAGTCTTCCCTTGTTCCAGTTTTCTATCCTTCTAGCTCCATCTAGCATTCTCAAAAAAATGGAGGAGACCATTCGAAAATTCTTTTGGAAGGGAGGTAAACAGAACAAGAAAAAGATTATGCTAGTCAACTGGGAATGTATCTCCAAACCGCTATTGGAAGGAGGCTTGAATTTCAAGAATCTTGGCTACCATAATGCAGCAATGGGAGCTAAATTAATCTGGAGAATTATCGCCCCTAAACCTGGCTGGGTGCAATTAGCTCTCTGGAAAAAATACTTCAAAGGCCAGCGTTCTTGCTGCCTAGAGCATCCTAAGAAGCATTCAAATACACCCTTCCTGAAGTTTTGCAGCAAAGCTTGCTCTCTCATCAAAGATCATGCCTTCTGGGTTCCTGGTAATGGAAAAAGGATCAACCTCTGGATTGATAAAATTTTGAATAACGAGCCTTTGGGAGACTGTCGTTCACTCCAAACGCTGCGCAGATGGATGAATGAGGCTGGTTTGCGAACTCTATGGGACATTTCAGCTTGGCAGAACTCTCGCTGGGCTGGCTGGAATCTTCAAACGCCCCCAGAACTTTCTATGGAGCGTGAGATCCTGATTTCCAAGCTCCACGGCCTGTCTCCTTTGCTGGCTTGAAAAAAGGATACAAGAGGATGGGGTACGCAGAGTGGCGGATACTCTGTTGCTCAAGGTTACGCCAAGCTATGTGAGCGTCCCCATGTGGCCACAAACCCTGAGCCTTGGAAAGGGATATGGCATTATCCCACCTTGCCTAAAATCGACTTCTTCAGCTGGCTACTTTGTCATTCCAAAATTTTGACAGATGATAACCTCCAGAAACGTGGTTTTCACGGTCCTTCAAGGTGCAGCCTTTGTAAGGTAAACCAGGAAAGCGTAGTTCATCTGATGCTTGAATGCACCTTTACTTTGCAGATTTGGACAGAATTGTTGGGAACTATGAGTTTCAGCATCGTGTTGCCTTCCTCCATTCCTGATATTTTTACTAAATGGCTGCAAAGGTATTCTGGGACTCCCCCAAAAAACAAAATCATCAGAGCTGCTTGGACTGCTCTCCCAAAAATAATCTGTTAGCGGGTTTGGCTTGAGAGAAATAAAAGGATTTTTAGAAGCTATGAACAAGAGGCCAACCTTGTGTCAGTCAAGATCATAGTTTTAAAACTCTGACTCCGACTCCGACTCGGCCGAGCAATGACTCCGACTCCGACTCCGAAACGGTAATGAGTTAGGGCTCCTTTCTTGAACTCCAGTTCCAAAATAGTGCAAACAGTATCTCTCTCCTCAAAGATTGGCAAATAAGACTTTCAGCAAATGAATTCAAAGACTGGGCCACAAATTAGCAGAGATTCTCCATCTTTTTTGACGGGGCTGCAAAGGCCAATCCTAGAAGAGTTGGAGCTAGAGGTGTCATTTTAAATCCCGATGGCATAAGGATGCACAGTTTCGCCTGGGGTTTGGGCATAGCTTCTAGCATACAAGCTGAGGCTTTGGCTCTTTTCCAAGGTCTCAAGATTATGAAAATGTTGAACATCAAGGAGGCAAATGTAATAGGGGACTCCCAATTAATAATTAATATTATGGTGACTCATTCTAAGCCAATGGATCTAAGGCTTGCAAGGCCGATTTTCAGCGTAACAGATCTTAAAGACTCTTTCTAGAAGTTGAATTTTTATCATATGTTGAGAGCTAACAATAAGGAGGTGGACATCGAAGCCAACAAAGCTACCCTCCTTACGGCTGGAGCCTTACTCAGAGGAGGACAAGGATCATGGGAATCAATTCCTTAATTTAGATAGCTGTCATGTTTTACTGCATTTTGTTAAATCAGTTTGTATGTACCCGTAAAGTTGGGAAAATCTCATAAATAGACTACATAGTAGCAAGCAAAAAGAGATGTGAGCTAAGCATAAACACCATGGCCTCGCATGGTTGTGCGGTTCTTGTGGAATCAGACTCACCTTTTGTAATTTGGTTTTTGGCATTAAGGCCAAGTATTTAATAGATCCTCTATCCGTTTCTGTACCCCAAAAAAAAAAAAAAAAAAAAAAAGCAATTGTTTTTATTTGCTTTCATATCTTTTCCTATGTGAGAGGTTAAGAATGATTGTTTTTGCTTTCATTTCTGAAAGAGTGGTGTGCTTTTCAATTCTGCAAGATTTAAAGATTAAGATTTCAATTCCACGCCCTGTACTATAATTGTACTATAATTTCTTTAGAATTGATTGTTGAATTAGAATAGGTGAATTTGGTTTGTCATTATTTGGTTTCGTAGTTAGGTCGATCTAAATTGAAAGTTAATTTCTAGAATATATAGTGCACGCACGCTTTGCAAGTTTTACGAAACCCCCGGGTTGACAATTAAATGATAGGTAATTAATTT
>APFE031636391.1:51228-63647 GCA_000404065.3 Pinus taeda
GCAGGCCTAATAATATCCTTGCCCCCAGTGTGTTTCCTCATGAGGCTCAAAATCAATGTATGATTGTAGATAAATTTTCTAACGCTTTTGGCATGATCTATGGTGTTTCTGACCCAATCTAATTTTCCAATATCCTCAAGCATGAGGTCTATGCAATGTGCAGCGCATGGGGTCCAAAAGATGGTCTTGTGCTTTTCCTGTAACAGTTTACCAGCAAGAACATAGTTAGAGGCATTATCTGTGATGATTTGAACAACATTAGCCACCCCCACCTCCTCAACAACCTGATCCAATAGCTGAAACAGCAAGTGGCCATCTTTTACCTTATCAGATGCATCAACTGATTTTAAGAACATGGTTCCCTGTGGGCAGAATACAAGAAAGTTTATGATGGTACGGTTTCTTTGATCAGTCCATCCATCTGACATGATTGTACACCCTGTTCTCGCCCATGAGTTCTTGAACTCTTGCAAAAACTCATTAATGGATTGAATTTCTTTCTGCAAACGAAACCCCCTTAGCTCATGCATAGTAGGGCCTTTGAAACCTTTTCCAGCAGCATGTATGGCATCAAACATGGGCTCATAATATGGTGAACGAGCAGCATTAAAGGGGATATCAACATCATACCACCATCTAGCTATGTACTTACAAGCAGTCTCCCTCAATTCTTTCTTCCAATGGTCATCTAAAGTGGGCTGCATTTGAGGTTTACAAAATTTAGGACCATGTGCATCTGATGGAGAGGAGGCCGGAGTGAAATAACTTTTGATAGTCACATCACCCCTTTTCATTCTACTCTTTCCCTTATCTTGAATAGAACCAAAAGAGGGAGGAACATATCGGAAAGGATTGGATGCATTGGTTTGAGGGATAGAGGAAGAACCCTCAAAATCATAATGGGGGTTGGCAACCATCATTTTTTGTATCTCCCTCTTCCTCCCAATTTAAGCCTGTATGTCTTTTTGCCTAGCCTTATCTTCTTTAAATTTCTCAATGCTGGCCAACAAATTCTTCCTAATCTCCGCAATTTCTGGTGAGGTACATGGGGTAATTTGGCCTCTAATCCCTGCCAAGTGTTGCTTCAGCGTATTAATGCCCCCTGGACCTTCCTTAATTTTCCTATGGCAAAATTTGCATTGCATTTGACTATCAACCATTTCAACATATGCCCAAGCAGGATCTCTTGCTTTAGGTGCCATTTTTTGAATAGGAAATGAAAGCAAACAATCTGAAAATGAAAAAAAAAACATTGATTCAATGTTCATTTATTTGACAAAAAACACTCTCTAATCTTTCTAGATATGCACCTCAAATTTACTAAGCAAAAACAGATTTATAGAGGTGAAAAAAAAATACCTCCAGGCACAAACTGCCTCCTCAAGCTTGCTCCAAGAATAAGCTCCTCAATGCTGCTCCAAATGGCTGCCCAAGAAGCTCCTCACTCCAGCTACAATGCTTCTCCAAGACTCCTCACTGCTGCTCCAAAACAAGCTCAAGAACTGCTCACTAACTCTCAAAGAAGACTCTCACTCAAATGCATAAGATTGCTGTGAGAGAATGAGAGCACTTGGGTGAGTTAAATAGGGTTTGGGAGGGGGATATGGACCCCAAACTACAATTAGCAATATCACATAACTGTTTGAACTCCAAAATAACCATAAAACTAATTTTAAATCCCAAAAAAATCAGTTAACAGCTTGCGTTAGCGTACGGGTTCCGTGCTCAAGCAACTCGGCTGTTTCATATCAGACTCGGTCCGTTTCGGCCAAGTCATTGCTGACTCGGCCTTCCGAACCGGGTTACTCACTATTTTCATGCAGAGGCTATCGAAACGGACCAACTCGGCCGAGTCAATGTTGACTCGGCCGTTTCTTAAAACACTGCTTTAGAATACATAAGTTTTAGCGTGTCAAGACTAGAACACATCAAGATTTAGCATGGCTTGAATTTTTCCTATGGAGCTTTGAACCAATAACCTTTACACTAGGGAGTGTCTTAACAAAACACCTATCACCCTTTACACTACACTCTGTGGACAACATAAATTTTTTTTCAAGTTTTTTTTTTTCTTCTAAAGAAAAATGGGAATTTAAGCATTATACTTTAGAGTAGAGACGAACTTCACAAATAAATTCATTACATTATACTTAAAGTAGAAGAACTTCCATTAAATATATTTATTATTTATTAATAAAATCAAAATTATATTTTATTAAAAAATAAGATATTCATTTTTATTAAATAACTAATTTAAATAGAAATAGAAATTTAGTATTGTTTAAATGATTAAAAGAAACTTGATTGTTTGTGAAGATCTTAAGGAAGTATAATGTTCCTTCAACTTTTAGGCCTCTCTTAAAGAATGATAAGATTCCTTCAACCTTTAGGCCTTTAGGCCTCTAAATACCATTTGGAGTTCCCTAAAATGTCAAAGACTCGGTGGACTTTAAAAATATGAAAGGTGTTTACGTGATCCCTTGCTTTTGTGGGTCTCCTTACAAAGGTGACATAGTCGCTCGATTAATCAAAGGATTCGTGACTGGGCTAACATCAAATATGGTAGGACCCACTCCTCTGCTTTCACAGAACATGCAAATAAATATAAGCATCACATGTGCATTGAGGATGCCCAAGTCATTGCCAATATTAGTTGTTTCCATCATCGAAAATTTAGGGAGGCCCTAGAAATAGAAAGGAGACCCAATAATTTGAATAGAGATGATGATTGGAATATTATCAGAAGTTGGGTCTATTCTTAAGTATTTAATAAAAAAATTAAACAATTTCCTTTTTTTCTATTTCTGATTCTTATTGGTTTATATGGTTTTTGTTATTAAGTTTCTGTGATTGTTTTTATTATTTAAGTTTTTTCATCTTGGAATTCTTAACTTCAAGAGTATTTTATTATCTTGATCTTTCTTAGTTCGTTTTTATTAATTAAGTTTTTTCATCTTGGCATCCTTAACTCCTAGAGTATTTTATCATCTTGATCTTTCCTAGTTCCTCTAAATTTGTATTTTAGGTTAGACCTTGTTCATTTTATTAATTCCTTGGATTTTCTATAAAGCCCGCAACCCTTATTTTATGATTGACCTTGTTTCTTGAATCTTTCTTTGATTATTTTGAGTTTGAAATTGATTTATTTTACATTATTTGAATCTTTTTATTTATGACATTGTTTCTGATAAGTTATATTTTTATTTATTAATATAGTCTTGACTTCATTATTTATTAATAGGACTCTTTGTTTGAAGTTTGACTTTGAAAGTTTGTTTTGTTTTTATATATTTTAACCTATTCTAGATGGAGTTGTCTTTAGTGCGACTTTTTGGATTTTCCAGTATCGAAATTCAACAGAAAAATACATGTGAAATCTTGATATCTTGATTTGTGTTATTTAACTAGTTTACTGTATATATGGATTCAACACCCTGAAAAACCCCTAGGGTGTGTAGAAATTGATGTGAAATCTTGATATCTTGATTTGTGTTATTTAAACTGGTTTACTGTATATGGATTTAGCGCCCTGAAAAACCCCTAGGGCACTTTGATTGTGCAGAAATTGATGTGAAATCTCGATATCTTGATTTGTGTTATTTAAACTGATTTATGTTATTTAAACTGGTTTACTGTATATATGGATTCAACACCCTGAAAAACCCCTAGGACACTTCGATTGTGCAAAGGTTACCATCAAGCTCTTGATTTCAATAAATTCCTATCGGATTTTAGAGAAATTAGACTGGAAAAACACACTGGAAAAACATCCAAAAAGACTCACTAAAGACAACTCGATTAAGATTAGTTTGATCCTAATGATTATTTATAAACTAGTTGTTTATAAAAATATATTATTTATGAACTATCTATTTATTATAGACCTGAATTGAACCAAGAGTCTCTACATTGCTCTCTATTTAGCCCCTAAAAATTTCTTACTTAAGAAAAAATATTATTATCATTAATTTAAATTTTATTCATAAAATATATATTTTTATCACAAATTTTAAATTTTTAAAATTCCTAAAAAGTCAAATCCCTTAACTAATTCTTTATATGTTAGATCTTAGACATTTGTGATCCATTATTATTTTTTTCGCATGGAAAAATTGTAATCTTTCATTAGTTTTGAAAAATTACATATAGTATATGCTTGACAGCATATGCATCACTTGTCTTTTGTCATATATGTCATAAATACCAACAAAACCCATTCCTGTGAATGGCTGTAACAAACAAAAATTCACCAGGCAAGGTGATAGCCAGATTGTGTCTATTTATATATGTTCATAAACTGTGTTCTAAAATATATACACCATGCAAGGTGTTCTCATAAATAAAAACTATGATATATACAATATCATATATAACTGGAAAAAACATCAACACTTAGGTTCCTTCAACCTGATGATATATCTGATCTATGTATGGTCTGTGATATATTGGTACTGTGTAGTACCCCTCTGCTCATGAATTATCCACTGTCCTTTGGGAAGTAGTGTGGCCTCCTTAAAAAGACCATCAACTTTGTCGTTATGTTCCCTGTAAATATGATGACAAATAATGGAGTTAAATTGTGATTTGAACATATTTACTTCATCCAAAATGTTTGTAAGCCTGTGTGCATGGCATCTTGTGATATTGTTGAACCAATTTATAATAGTTTTGGAATCTCCAAAGATATGAATATTTCTGCAATCATGGCTAAGAGAAAAATATAATAGATGGTGAAGGGTGATTAATTCAGCATCTTGTGATATTGTTGAACCAATTTATAATAGTTTTGGAATTTCCAAAGATTTGAATATTTCTGCAATCATGGCTAAGAGAAAAATATAATAGATGGCAAAGGGTGATTAATTCAACATAATTATTCGTTCCTTCACCCAGTCCCAGTTTGACTCTAAAGTAATGATGATCAGTGAGATAAAGAAAGAAGTGACCCCCACACCCATGTTGTTGGGCTGCCCCGTCAAAGAAAGCCCATGGAGTGGAATGGTCAATCAGATCGGGAGCTAGAGGTCTGCGAGGTCGAGACACTGTATGCTAGGGTAGCTAGAGATATGAGGAAACAATTTTTGTTGTAATACACTACCACTTGATGGCACAGTCCTAAAAAATCATTTTGTTTCGTGCCAACCAAATAGCCCAGCGTATAATCAAGGGAAGGCAGAGTAATTGTGATCCATTATTATTACTAATTTAAATTTTATTCATAAATATATATTTTTATCACAATTTTTAAAATTTTTAAAATCCTAAAAAGTCAAATTCCTTATCTAATTTTTTATATGTTAGATCTTAGACTTTTGTGATCCATATTGATATGAAGAATTGTTTTTTCTAATTAATCACATCATTGAAAAAAAATTTAAAAATACATTCTTCATTATATTTATTAATATCTGTAAATTTTTAATTTACTCATTCTTCTTATTTTATAATTCTAAAAAATAATATTAAAAATGCATTCTTCACTATATTCATCAACATTTCATTTCTTATCTCTTTTTAAACCTAAAAAATCAAAATCATGTAACGGGATACCAAGAAATACAAAAATAAATAGTTAAGTGAACTTTAGTTGAGAGTTATAATTTCAATTAACAATAATTATAAAGAAAAAATTCAAATTAATTGGAAATTTCCATTTACCCATTTAAAAATATACTATTAATAAAATATTTTATATTTAACTATAAAAATATATTTTTAAATATAAACATTTATTAATTTGATTACCGCAATAATAATAATATATTTTTTTTAAATATAATATGAATTTTAACGGGGTTTAACAACTAAGATATTAGTGTACTCTGCACACAATGAATGCATGGCTACGTCCTGAAAATCAATCTTCGTTCTGCCCACGCAAAAACATAAATTAAAATAATCATCTGTCACGTCGATCCACCATCCACGTCCGATTAGTTTAAAGTTTAATTACCTTAAACTAGGGTGATTAATGTGTGAGTTTTACCGGGCCTACGAGTGATGTGAGATGAAACAAATAAACTGAAATTCATTTAACTATAATTATATAAATTACTATAATTATATATATAGATATATATTTTTCAGCAAAGCTAGACACTAAATTGGTATATCAGACCTTCTTGTTTATGGGACAAGGGACCTACCTCTACGCAGCAATTTGACTCCTAAGTCTAGGAAGGCATACATAAGGCGAGCCATATTTCCTATACTATAAGGTATTGAATCCCTGGACAGTGACCGTGAGAGCGGAGGATTCTGACATTTACTTTCACCTTAAACCGTGTACATAATTTCTCCGGCAAACACACTTTCCGGTTAACGGTTCGCATGATCCATGGCTCATGCGGATGCCAGATGATCCCCATGGGCATGATGGCCAATAAATAACAGTACGTAATCCAGTGTGGCTAAATTAATGTTGAAAACCCGTTTTCGAAGAGCGCTATTTTATTTATTCCAATATCTGGTGCTTTTAATTAATTAAGCTTTTATTGCAGCTGCTTCTTGCAAGTTTTCCATGGATTTGGCTATGGATGTTTATATTCCAAAAGATTATGTTAGAAGGCGCTGCAAGATGTGGAGGTCACTATTATTATCTATGTGATGGCTACTATTATTATTATTTTATCATATAGAGGTAGTTTTATTTTATCATAGAAGTACGTTTAGGGAATTAGCTTACCTGGTGTTCACACCAAATATGAACAATTAGTTTTTAATGCATGAAATGTTATTTAATTATATTCAATTTATCCGTAATTTAATTTTTTTACTATAGATAAATAAATTATTAATTAAATTGTAATAAAAATATTTCCCAACATTATAATACAATTTAGATAAATAATTATATAATAATATTTTATTTAAACAAAGCATGTTTTATTCACATAAATATCTATATTGTTATAGATAAATATTTCTTATAAATTGGAAAGAAATATTTTATATATACACTTCAACCATAAAAACTTATAACTTCGACATTTCTCTATTAATAAATAGTTATATAAGAACCAAAAAAATATTGAATTTTTATTAATAAATAGTAAAGAAGTAAATATATTATAATACATATAATTAATCTTTATTTCATATAAATATTTTAATATAGATTTAGAGATACTTTATTATATATACTCTCCACTGGACGAACCATGAAGACCTTCTAAATGTGCATTTTGTTTTTAATTAATAAAAGTTATAATAAAGTAGATATCTACACACATAAATAATTAAATAATTGATCTCTTTTATTTATATAAATAACTGGTTATTAATATTTATGAGTTTTTCATTAATATTTATAAATTAATTTAATATATAAATTATTTTAAATTATTTAATTATATTATCATATTATTATAAAATTGTGTATAACCCTCATAATTTAGTTTAATTTAGATCATTATTTATAAATTATAACTTTTAATTTATCGTTGTAAACGATCACCATGATCTTAAAATCTTACAAATTGCAAAACTATAAGAGAGTCTACAACTCTTCTGTATGAAACAAATAGATGGTAGCATATGCACCTTACTTTCCCAATCCTTGTTATTTTAGATACAATATTAACATACCATAAAGATAAGCTTTTAAGAATATAAATCCAAATATCAAGGCCAACATCTCAAATATTTTTCTAAGTGCAATAAAGACTAGCATTTAAATTGCATTGAACAATCTATGAGTTGTTAGACATTCATTTAAACTTGAAGTGGAAGTTCAAATGCTTGGAATTTATTTTCTTATAGCATTAGGTTTTTATTGCAACCATACAAAGGTTAAGAGGAAGGCATATAGATATCTATTTCACTTCAAAAATCAAGTACTAATCAAATATAAAATAAGTAAGAAGACCATAGAAACACCTAGTGGAGTTGTTGGAACCTTGTTGAAATACAAGTACTCTAGTTACATTGCAAAGGTCTCACAAACGTCAACTTATATTAATTTTCATGGCTTGAGTTTTGACTATAAAGGAAATTCAAAACTAAGCTTAGAAATTTGGTGTTTAATAAATTGAGAAGATAGTTTTTTTCTGTTGTTAAGCTTGGTATATCCTTCTTGTTCATTATAAAATAAGTAAGCAAGTTACACACATATATCCTGGTTAGGTGGTCTCAACTTGCCCAGCGGGAAACCACGTTTGTTGACCACCTAACCGCAGTTTAAGTTGTCTAGTAGCAAAAAATACTTATTCTGTCTATCCAAGCTATATAAAATTGATAGTCATGTCCACAACCATATTCTAGTTGTTTATACATATATATGATTGTAAACTGTAAATTAAAAGCTATCCGCATGAAAACAAATAAAAAAAAGGACTCAGAGTCAATGTTCTATTCCTCATGTTCGGCGGAAGCCGAAGCCAGTGGGGTCGGATCTTTCGCTCTAGAGCCTGGAATCTCAGTTGACACGAATAGGCATGGGAAATGTTTCTCTATATGATCCACGTGGCCATCCTACTTATACAATTAAAATTCCTGTTTTTGGAAGTTCTATTTATAATTTGGAAAGTCCTAGACAACAATCATCCATATTTTCTCCATGGCCTTGTCGAGAAGGCATTTCATGAGCTAATACAGATAAATGGACTATTTGTATTGTGCCTCTTGACCTTTGGTGTGTCCCGAGTTCGAAATCGGGATCTTCCAATCCTCTAGGTCTGTTGGCTCCACACTCGCTTGACAATTTATATTTTCCTCCCATTTGGCTATGATTTGTTTGATTTCCCCTATGGTGCTCCCTGCATACGCAACTGCCGCTTCCCGAA
Organism: Pinus taeda; assembly: GCA_000404065.3. NCBI lineage: Eukaryota > Viridiplantae > Streptophyta > Pinopsida > Pinales > Pinaceae > Pinus > Pinus taeda. Next base: position 60,012 of record APFE031636391.1, read on the forward strand.
TCAAGTTGGCCATGAGCTTCCTGCCCCAACGTTTGCCCGTGGTGCTCGGCTCAACCTCAGCCTCGCTCCCTCGCAGTCTCCTCCTGTGGCCCTTGGTAATCGTTGCTCGAACCATAGCCACAATACCCCTGTACCTTCAGGGCACCTTCAAACATTGGTCTGAAACAAACCTCTATGCTTTTCTTGGATAAGGAAAGTTACCTCCTGACTGACCTGTTGTGGGAGCAAGAAACCATAATTTCTAAAATGTTAATTTCTAAATTGCCTTCATCTCAAGATTCTGACATTGCAACAAATCTATCACCCATGATTTATGCGCATAACCCCCGAGCGTAAGGGACCTCCACCTGAGACTCCCAAGATGCCCCTGTATGACCCCTGCCTTGCTCACACTGTGACTGTGGTCTTGGAGGCGAGGTGTATGGCCACCCATCAAACTTGTAACCCAGAGGTCAAGCCTGAAGGAATCACGCCCCTCATCTCCGTTGCCCCTCGTTGACCACCTCTGCCCCCATTCCCCGTGACTTAGCCTCTGCTTAGTATGACTCAGATCCTCCCCACGACTTGACATCTGAACCCCAACAACCATAGGCATTATGCCCCTAGCTTACTCACCACCAGGCTTCCCAACGACTAGCTTAAGCTACCCCAGCCAACATTCTCTGCGTGCCAATTCCCCCCATTAAAGAAGACCCTAAATCTCGACAATATTCCCTCGCCTAACGCTCCTTAGGGGCTTGGTGTTCGAGCATTTTAGGAATTGAAGTGGTCCGACCGCAACGATAATTGCCACTTCCTTACCTTCAACTCTCGGGTTTTCCAGGCATACAATAAACAAAAAATCACTCAGGCAGACTCCCTCCCATCCCATCCCTATAATCCCCAAGTGAGATAGAATAATGCCAAACTTAAGAGACAACCAATAAGACCCCCTAGAATTGGGATTGTTTCCATAGACCACCTCCTCTAAGCTAATTCCCGCACCCCAGTTACTCGCCCACACAAACCCCATGCCCCCATGAAAGCCCCAATTACTAGACCAAATGTAGGGAAGCATAACAGAATGTAGGTTGAGCCAGTTAACATACCCGATTATCTATGTTTGAAGATGTCATATCTCATCTCTTTCTTGAAGTCATCGCTAGCTTCGATCAGGAGGATATCATAGGGAATATTTACCTTGATCTTGAGGTTGTAGGTTATGAATTGCTTTTGAATCATCTCAATATTTCTCCACGAATCTTTGCATATACTGCAACCCAAAACTTCGCATCCATATAAGACAACACGGGTGACGAGAGTCTATAAAAGGAACATTTTTTAACTCCAAATATAAAGAGCGAGCAACTTATCATTGTTTTCAAGCTCATAATAAGCTTTCTAGCCTCCAATAATAATTTTCTCAATGCTATCATTCTAGTTGAGCTAATGAGGAATGTCAATACCTAAATATTTATAAGCATAAACCTGTTCTAAGTAATTGTTATCATAGAATAAATTACGATGGGTGATATTTTTGGATTTAATTATCACGACTTTAGTCTTGTCAGTGTTAACTGTCATACCCATCTTGGAGCAGTGATCATGAAGAGTCTTAAGCTACTTGTCTAGGTCATCATGGCTTCGGAAAGAAGAACGATATATTGTCATAAAGGAGAAGAGTAATGATTATACCAACAAGCTTGGTTCCCTTACAACCTGCAGTTTCCAAACACTTCTCTATCTTAATTATGTAAATTCCAAAAAGGGTGGGGGATAGCGAACACCCTTGCCTAACCCAGATATTGCATTTAATATATTTATACCACCCTTTTTTGGTCTTAAGCTTGGAAACAACAATATCGTAAAAGTGAATAGCAAAAATCCTCTACTTAGGAGGAACCATTATCTCTTCAAGTATTTTGCAAAGCTTATCCCAAGGAATAGTGTCAACTTTTTTTTTAAAGTCCAGAAAACAATAGAAGAGATTGATTTTACTATTTTGACATTCCTTGGCAATGATCCTGAGAGTGACAAGGTGGTCAATAGTGGAGTGAGGTCTCCTAAAACCAAATTTCTCTTTATCTCTTTTACCATGGCTTTCAAGCCAAAGGCTAATCTTCTTTTCCAAAATTAGCCCATATAGTTTGGCTAAGATGTGGCTAGTCATAATAGTCCTGTAGTTAGAAGGAACATTTTTGTCCCCATTTTCAAAGATAGGTACAATATGGATTTGCATTCAAGGCTTAGGGAAGCCATGCTTTACTGCCAAATTGATAAGCTTGTGGAGATGAAGAATGAGGATAGATCTTCCCATTTTAAATATTTCAGCTTGGTATCGTTCAATATCTTTAGCTTTTCCATTAGCGAGCTTATGAATCCCAGATTCAATGTCATTTAGAGAAAATATATCTGCTTTAATAGGATTATTTAAGATGGTGCCCATGGTGTCCAAAGATTCATATAAATTCTTAAGAGCAATGCCCCGATTCTCTAAGGGGATCAAATGATTTTATTTTTTTACGAACAAGCGCATTCCACCAAAACTTTCTGAATACAACTTCAGAAAGGTGAAGAAGATACTCTTGTCTCTTATTAATATATGATCTCTTTAGTTGGTAATTGAATTATTTATAATTTTCCATTTTAATTTTCTATAATTGCAAAAGCTTATCATAATATTAAATGTTATAATATTATGTTTAATATTATATAACGTAATAGTATTAAATAATATAAGGTGTTACAATGACGTGAAATGTTTGGTTTTGGAAAATTAAAGTAATGAGTCTAGATTTAAATGAAATTCAAAATAATATCATTCAGTAATATAAATATTTTAATTAAAAAAAATAAACTAATAATCAATAATAATAAAAATTAATTAAACTTACATATACATTAAATTAATTGAAGAGAATAATAATACATACAATGTTAAACATTTTTATTATATAAATTAAATTAAAAAAATTAATGAAGATGGTGATGATGATTAATGTCTACTAAAACTAATATTGTTTATGGAACCTTAAGAAGGTAAGAGATTAATTGGCATTTTTTAAAATTTTGTTGAACTATGATTAAAAAATAAAGAGAAGCATTCCAAGATCACCATTGTTTTGCTTACTTGAAAAGGAAAAAAGTTGGTAGCACATGGCAAATGTTTTGGAAATGAGAACAAATAAGAGTAAGAGCCCGACAATTGAGAAAGTATTTTTCATATTCCACCATCTTGGTATTGCAAAAGTGACATACTCTTTCTTCCCAAGATGTTATAAGAATAAACTAACACAATTTTACTTCAAAACTCATATGAATTATATCTAATATTTATAGTATTTCATAAATTATAAAACAAGAATTAGGTTTTATCTTTACCATGTTTCATAAATAATAAAAACAAAATAATTAAAAAAAATAATAATTCTAACGTAAAACAACATTGGAAGTGAAGAATTTAGTGAATTAAATGAGGAAACTATGAATTGGAGGGTAATTACTAAATATTATTGAATTAAGCAAGGGAAGAAAGAAGGTAACCAAGATATTACAATATTTTTCCATATGTAAAACCACGTTATTTTTTTCTAATTTAATTTTAAATTTAAAACTTCATTGATCTAATGTAAGCACTCTCAAGAGAACTATTAAAAT
>APFE031636411.1:1396-60536 GCA_000404065.3 Pinus taeda
TGCACTATCATTGCCCATCTTAATGTTCTTCAGCTTCTCCTTCAGGACCATTTTCCGGTTCTCATTGGTACTTTGGTAGAGATTGGACAATGCTGTCCACATCTCATGGGCATTGCTCTTACCTCTCATATGAGGAATGCAATGGTCTTTGATTCCATCTAGAATTAGCCTCTTACCCTTGTTGTTCTTTCTATTATAAGCAGCCAACTGAGTAGCATTAGTAGGCACAACAACAGGGGTCTGAGTGGTATGCACCATGATATCCCAGACTTCTGCCTCCTCAAAGATACTCTGCATTCTCTCTTTCCAAACGCTGTAATTTGTATGCCCATCCAACCTATCCTCCACCCTCAATCCCAATGACATCCTGCTATCCTAAAACTGAAAAATAGCACTGCTGTAGTAAAGATAAAACCTGTTGTTTATGAAAAATCAGCTTGCTGGAATTTTCTGAGTGAAAAATCAGCAGCTGTAATTTTTCTCTTTTGCTGTCCCAAACTGCCCTTCAGCACTCAAGCTCTGATACCATGTTAAAATTTCTGTTTTCCCACCCCGGTTTTCAGTTTCTCCTTATTTTTGCCATGTAGTTAAATGCCCTTTCCCATAACCATACATTCAACAAGCTGGAAAAAATAAATTTGCTGAAAACACAAATTCTGGAAAATTTACAGAATGCTGGAAGTTGCAGAAATAAAAATCAACAGTAATAAACAGCCATTAAAACACATTAAAACACTAACATTTTTCGTCAACATGACCCTGGAAAAACCCCCTACAACTCTTGGGGAAAACCAGTTTGATAGCTCTTCTTTATTTCTGAAAAATGTCTTTTTACAGTAAGAGAAATATTCAGCAAAAATTAGCAAGCAAACTTTTACAACTTATCTCAGCCTTGCTGAAAAACTGCCCTGCTGAAACTTTGTTGTTGTTACTCCACTGCTGAAACTCCGCTGGTGATACTCTGCAGCTCACTGTCCAGAAATCTCCCTTGCTCTCTTGCTCTCCTTCTCTCAATCTGCTCATGAAAGAATTGAATCGAATGTGATATTTTCCTCCTTTTTCTCCCTTAATATAACTCCAAATGACTTTTGGGTGATCCAAGTGGCTTTTGGGTGATCCAAGTGACTTTTGGGTGATCACTAAATCCAATGGCTGAAATAGATTTAGATCAATGGCTGAGATTAAATGCACATTTAAATCTCACTTTCTATTTTTTAATTCACCCCACTTTAATAAAGACCCACTTAGTCATTTATTTCCAAAGTCACTTTTCCTTTCTAATTTTTCATTGACTTTTTAAAAGTCACTTTAAATTTAGACTTAGTAACTTTATCACTTAAAGTCACTTTTAAATTAGATTTTAACTTTATAAAAATTATAAAGTCACTTTAGGAGAAAAATTAAAATCTTTTGGACACTTTTCCCTAGGCCAAAGATCAAAGCCTAAAGGAACCACCTGTCCTCCGGTACCAAATTTAAACACATCTTTTCCTTGAAGTAGTCAACTTTTGACTTTCCAAGGGCCTTGGTGAGGATATCTGCCACTTGTTCCCCTGTATGAGTGTAGCTCAATTGTACAGCTCCACGTTGGACACAATCTCTGACAAAGTGACACAAGATATCAATATGCTTTGATCGATCATGAAATACTGGATTCTCAGAGAGTTTGATGCAACTCTGATTATCACACATGATCTTGGTCGCCTCCATATTTATTCTGAATAGGTTTACCAACAGTTTTCTAAGCCATATGGCCTCACATGAAGTTGTGCTTGCTGCCATATATTTTGCCTTAGAAGAGTTCAGAGCCACAAACTTTTGTTTCCTACTGCACCAGGAGGTTATTCCTGATCCAATGTTGAAACAGTACCCAGAGGTACTTTTCCAATCCACTGAACTTCCTGCCCAATCTGCATCAGTAAATCCACTCAACTTGATATCCTTCCCCTTGTTGTACAAGAGTCCATAAATAATTGTTCCCTGTAAATACTTGAGAACATCCTTGGTTGTTGCCCAGTGAGCCCTCTTTGGTTCCATCGTGAACTGATTGAAGGTGTTGACAGCGTAGCAAATATCTTGCTTGGTATTGACTAGATACATCAAGGACCCTATGAGCTGTCAGTGTAGGGTGGGATCAACATCCTTGTCTTCTGATGCATCAATCTTCTTCCAGTTGGTGATCATTGGCGTAGCCATAGGTCTACTGTCTCCCATCCCAAACCTTTTCAGAATTTCTGTAGCATACCTTCCTTGCCCAAGGAAGATTTCTCCTTTTTGCTGCCAAACTTCCAACCCTAGAAAATAGTGCATTCGTCCCAGATCCTTCATATCGAACTTTGTGGCTAGATTCTTCTTGCAGTCTTCAATGAGTTTGGATGATCCTGTCAGGAAGAGATCATCCACATATAATACTAAGATAAGTGGCTCGCTCTCTACGACCAGATAGTAGAGATTCGGATCTGCGTCACTCTTGACAAACCCCATCTTCTGCAAGTAGCCATCTATTCGACCATACCACGCTCTTGGTGCCTGCTTCAGCCCATACAAGGCTTTCTTCATTCTGCATACATGAGACTTCTTCTCATGAGTTTCAAAGCCCTCTGGTTGTTCAATGTATACTTCTTCTTCTATTACCCCGTTCAAAAATGCCGTCTTGACATCCATCTGATGGATCTCCCATCCCATTTGGGCTGCAAGAGATATCACGGTCCTAATAGATGTATACCTAGCTACTGGGGCGAAGGTTTCCTCATAGTCAATCCCTTCCTTTTGAGCATACCCCTTAGCCACAAACCTGGCCTTGTATTTTTCAATACTGTCGTCCACAGCATATTTGATCTTGTAGATCCATCTTGAACCTACCACAGATCTGTCTTGAGGCCTTGACACCACCTCCCAGACATCGTTTACCATTATGGAGTTATACTCCACCATTGAATCTAGCCAAACCTGATGTTGAGCTGCCTCCTTGAAGCTTGCAGGCTCTCCATCTTGAGCTACTAACGCCTAATACCTGGTTGGCTGTTTTCGCTCCCTTTTACTGTTTCTTGGCTCTCCGATGAAGTTCTTTGCATCACGCAGAATCTGACGAAGTTCCCTGCTGGTTCTTCCTTTGCCAACAGGTGCTTCTGTTTGCTCCTCTTCCTCATCTCAAGAATCTTCTTCATCTGAAGAAGGATTCTTCACTTCCGTTGGTTGAAGAGGCATGACCAATGCATCCTCTTTCGACTGCTCCTTGGAAGGCATTTCGCGAGATCTTCTGAAAGCTCTGTCCTCCATGAACTTTACATCTCGTTGTACTATTGCCTTCCTGCTCCCTGGAAGATAGATCATGTATTCCTTAGCGTTCTCGCTATATCCTGCCAAACTCCCAAATATCCTGAAATGACTAATTTCAGGTGTCTTCCTAGTGAAGACTTTCTCTGGAGTAATCTTGCCCAATGCCCGATGAGGAGTCCTGTTCTGAACGTAGACAACTGTGTTGCATGCTTTTTCCCACAGGAATTTTGGCATATCCTGATCATATAGCATGGCCCTAGTTGCTTCTACAATAGTCTTGTTTTTCCTTTTTGCCACCCCATTCTACTTCGGATTGTAGGGAGCTGTCCACTCTCTTCTGATGCCCTCTTTAGCGCAAAAATCAATGAATTCCTTATCGACATATTCTCCACCATTATCTGAGCGCAGGACTTTTATTTTCTTATCTGTCAGATTCTCCACTAGAGCCTTGAACTCCTTGAATCGACTGAAAGCCTCATCCTTGGTTTTCAAAAAATAGATCCAAGTTTTCCTCGAGTGGTTCAGAGTAAGGAAATACTCGGCACCGCTGAGAGCTTTGACGGACATAGGTCCGCAGATATATGAGTGTATCAATTCTAGTACACTCTTGGTCCTTTGGTTGCTCCTAGGAAATGCCACCTTGGCATACTTTCCTAGAGCACATCCCCTGCATACATCATCTCGTTTCGTACTGAGATCTGGAACTCCTGTTACAGTGCTCCTGAGAATTCTCAGAGCTCCATGGTGCAAGTGACCCATCCTTCTGTGCCATAGTTCGTTCAAGTTTTTGTCCCCATAACTGCCTATTAGTGCCATTGGAGATTCTAGTTGTAATTTGTACAACCGATTACTTTTGATCCCGATCTGCACCTTCTTTTTCCAGCTCGGGTGTTTGACGTATACCTTTTCCTTGATGAAGTAGACGTCATAGCCCTTGCCTTGTAGTTGTGACACTGAAAGTAAGTTCATTCCCAATCCTGGCACATGCAACACATTTGTGGCACATAACCGCTCTTCCGTTTCTGTTTGAAAAACTATGGTACCCTTTCCTACTGGAGTACACTTTGCCTTGTTCCCCATGGTGATTTGAAAGTTCATCTTCTCTTCTCGATATTCTGAGAAACACTCCTTGATTCCCGTCATATGCCACGAGGCTCCACTGTCTATATACCATACTTCTGATGATGCATCACTAGTCATGCATGCCACTTCTTCTTCCAACCTGGAAGCCAACATAGAGAAATCGAAATCTCTTTCTCGTGCAATCTTTTGAAAATTTGCGTGAGTCCCCTGAGGTGGATGCCTCTGCATCATGGTCTCGACCCATAACTGATTTTCCCTTTTTGTCTCTGATTACTTGCTTTGATACCATGTGAAAATTCTATCACTGCAGCAGCTGATTTACTTTTCCTACTTATTTCATCATAAATTATTCATGAAATTACTTCAACAAACATTAAAATAAATACTGCTGCAGATATCACATCGTAATACAGAAACAAAAATATGCACACATTGACATAGTTATTTTGGACTAATGTCCCAGGAAAATCCCAATGTGGGAAAACTGGTGCAGCAAGGGAGGATTTTATTATTCAACAAATTTCTTGTACAACAGGGTGCCAAATTGGCTTACCCACAGATAGACAAACTTCCAGCACTTCCCTAAACCCAGCATAGGCCCTACTGACCTCTGCTACAACCTGAAATCCTTTGCGTTAGCCTACTGTGGCTCTGCGCAACCTCTCTGGGCTTCTGCGTCACTCTTGCAGCCTTTGCGTGGATGACGCATGCCCTTCTGGCTCTGTGCAGTCTCTGCTGCCTCTGTGTGGCTTCCTCTGGCTCTGTGTCTGCCACTTCTGCGTTGATCTCCCGTCTCTCTGATCCGTACTTGCTGCCTCCTGACTGCTTTCCAGACCACTGGTTCAATTTCTCAGCAAACCCCACTCCAGAAATTGAACTGACTTGTCTCCCTCAGTGTGCTCTCCAAGTGCCCCTCAAGCCTCCTCTTATACTTTTTTCCGTTGACATCTTAATGGCCGAGATTAAGTCCCTAATCAACGGCTAAGATTAGATCTGGCTTGATCCATGTCTTTTTGGACCATTCTAACACAGATTCATATTAATACACAGTAATATTTTATTTTCCCTAAGTTTAGACTTAGGTACTCCATTAAAAATATTAATTATTTTAATATCTCCTGAGCTGTTTAGAATTTGCCCAAACTCTTTCTGGGTATTGGAGATCTCATGTGCCCCAACCTTTCCACCAAATTTCGTGGCTAGAGCACATCCGATGCTACCCCAAATCAACAAGATGGAAGCATTGGAAGAACGAAGCAAAATTTGTGGCAAGAGGATTCTCCCAAGAAGAGGGAAAGATTAATGAGGAGACATTTGCTCTAGTTGTTAGGACTCATGTGTCAGAGGGAGCAGTGATGAATGGAAGATTTGCTACCGTAATAAAAGGAGCAACCATAACAAAGGGAGTTGATCTCTAAGTTTGAGATGAAGGATCTTGATGCATTACTTCTTGGGACTAGAAGTGTGGCAGAAGCCGAATGAGATCTTCCTTGGTCAAAAGGATGCTATATTGTTACGATCCTTTAGAGATTTGGGATAATAGGTAGCAAGTCCATGGCCATTCCCATGTTGTCCAATCTGATGACGTTGAGTGGCAAAGGGAGCAGCTGGATTTCTCAGCAAAATTTGTTTCAACATTAGAATGACTAGAAAGCTTTAGGATTGTTTGATCAAGTGCGGGAGACGACCATGATGATAGGTCATAGCATGTGGAGTAGTGGGGCTCCTATGTATTTCTATAATCGAGCTGGTTGCTAACATTCTGACAAAATCTCTGTCCTTGGGACAAGCTTGGAGTGATTGAGATTGCTTCCCTTGGTTGATGGGAGTGTTGATGTTGTAGCGTCAAGAAGCAGATAATCTCCCTTAGGTCATGGGTATTGATCGAGAGACCATGTAATATGATTGAGGAGATTGGCCCAGTTAGCATCGAGGTCTCTGTGTCCTCCCCTGGTTAGTGGGTTCTAACCATATTTCCATGGGGTTTGGTTAGTGGGTTGAGCAAGTGCCTTATAGCATCGGGCAAGTTTTTTTACCATTCAATGACGTGACGACATGTGGAAATGGTAAATAGCCTTGAGCTTCACGATGGGTTAGATGGATTCCTGACAAGATTCCAAATGACAACTTGGTAGATTGGTGACCCAAGGGTTTCACCATGGGTTAGGTGGGGTACCTGACATGACTCCAAGTGACAACTTTGTAGATTGGTGACTCTAAGACTAGTGGGAGTAGCTTGGATTTCTCAGCAACGTTAAAATGTCTGGAAAGCAACTGTGGTGATGAATTCAAGCAAGTTTGTTTATGGTTGAGCCAAGGCATGTGGCACAACATGTGTTGAAGTACCAATATGGTACTATTGATTGAGATATGTAAAGTACAACTGCTGGGATATATAGATTCAGATTGGTCAGAATGAATTACAATTTGTTTTGCAAGTTGTGAAGCAAGGTAGCTTTAGGATTGTTTGATCAAGTACGGGAGACGACCATGATGACATGTCATAGCATGTGAAGCAGTGTGGCTCCTATGTATTTCTATAATCGAGCTGGTTGCTAACATTCTGACAAAATCTCTGTCCTTGGGACCAGCTGGTTGAAGGGAGTCTTGATGGTGTAGCATCAAGAAGCAGATAATCTCCCTTAGGTCATGGGTATTGACCGAGAGACCATGTAATATGGTTGAGGAGATTGGCCCAATTAGCATCAAGGCCTCTGTGTCCTCCCCTGGTTAGTGGGTTTTGACCATATTTCCATGGGGTTTGGCTAGTGGGTTGAGCGAGTGCCTTATAGCATCAGGCAAGTATTTTTACCATTCAATGACGTGACGACATGTGGAAATGGTAAATAGGCCTCGAGTTTCACGATGGATTAGATGGGTTCCTGACAAGACTCCAAGTGACAACTTGGTAGATTGTTGACCCAAGGGTTTCACCATGGGTCAGGTGGGGTACCTGACATGACTCCAAGTGACAACTTTATAGATTGGTGACCCTAAGACTAGTGGGTGACTAGTTCCTCTAATTGATGTTGATGCAGGATGCTTTCCACATGTAGTGGATGGATTCATCAACATAGCTGAGCTCGTTCGACCTTTTATTGGGATAGATATTTTTTTTTTCAACAAGAGAACATCTGGAAAAGTCATTATGAATACCTCCCTAGTTAAGAGGGAGTGTTGATTTTTTGTAGCTATGGTCAGTGTTCATAATTTTCTTCTAGCTCTCCAAATATATGAGAAATGATAAATATGTAAAAATCATGTCGTCTTTGTTGTCGCCTGAAGTGTACAACTAAGGCGCAACGCTCAGAACAGGGGCTGTCACTCTAAATCCCTATTCACTTTGTTTAGACTCTCTCCTAGCTAAGTCAAGGGGGGTAGTCCGTAAGGATGATGATGAAGGAAAATTTGTTGGAACAACAACTCTAGGAGATTAAGGGCAAGGCAATTATTATTAGTGTAACTTGATTATTGATTATAGCAAGTGTGAGAGTTTATGAGCAATGTATATTAAGATAAATGCAATTGGGATCAATAAGGTAGATACAAAATATAAATGTAACAGACCAGTGCTTTTACAATGCTCAATGGCAATTTAGAGACTTGCAAGTAGATAGATGTTCAAGTTACAATATCAACAATGCTGCAAAAAGAGTTAGAGATGGCACAATGAACAGATAAAAATAACTTGCACAATAGAAACAATTTGTACTTTTCAAGAAAATGTTCAAGATAAAAATGACAATAGACAATGAGCAATATGACCAAGGATGAGTACAAGAACAATGATATAATATTGCAAGGAAGATATAATACCCACAATGATAGCCATGCCACAAAAAATGAAAAAATTAGAAGGATGAAATGCAAAACTAAACTAGGAGTGCAAAATGTTGGTTAATTTTAATTAGGATGCCTAATCTAAATGAATCCTTCCTCCTAGATGTTTTGAGCAATGTTGCGAAAATCATTATCGGGATAACATCGGCGAGGGGAACAAATTGGAAAAAATCGGGAAAAAATCATAAAATACAAAAATATTAATTTTTTTAACATCTAAAGCATCTACAACATAAAATAAATATATTGACACATAAATATGATAAAATAACTAATATATAAGATGTGTAATATCATTTCTAGTGCTACATCACACATAACAATGAATCATGTCCTAAATAGTCAGTCCTGACTCCTGAGTCCCAACTCAGTCTCAAAATATCAACAAAAAATATAATAATGTATCTCATATCATGAGTCATAATGTCATATACAATGAAATGAACCAAATAACTAATACTACTGATTTCCTCTGCCCCTCTTGCGAGAAAATGCAATAGCTTTCCCTCTAGATGTATATGCCGGTGGAGTTGGCAGTGGACTCTGCTGTGCTCTAGAAGTTGAAGAGAACTAGGAGCTACAGGAGGTAGACCACGTCCTCTACTTGTGACAGGGGTAGCCTGGGTAGGTTGTGTCACCTCTTCCTCCTAAAAAAAATAAAAAAAAAAAAAAAATAAATTCAAGATTTTTTGAAAAAATCTGGATTAAATCTCGATTTTTTCAAAATCACTGAATTAATCACGCTATATTCTCGGAAAAATGAAAAAATTGCGATTTTCGCAACACTAGTTTTGAGGCTATTCTCTAGAGTAAGTTGTGGACAGAAAGCAAGGGAAAGAAAGCTATGGCTTGGTTAACGATCTCTCCCCGTGAGATCTAACCACTTGATGCCTCCGGTGCTGCAGAGATTGGCTTTGACGACTACAAGGTCACTGTGTTAACCACTAAAGAGGGTCTATCCTTTACAAGTTACAAAACAAAGCTTGTCCTAACTTTCTATTCAACCACGCGTAGGCTTGGAGGTAAATTTTAATGATGCAATTGAGATGCAAAATGTAGAATGAGGTATCAATGCTTCAATGAGAGACGCTACTACTCAAGGTGCTGCCAAATAAAAAAATTCAAATATGCTTGTAATCACAATGAGATGTACTTCAATAGAACAAGATTAATAGCTTATGACAATGTTCCAAAACAGCCCAATGAAACAATGATATTAGATGTTAGAGCAAAACCACAAATGCCTTATTAGAAAATAGTGAGATTATTACTTCTTAGTTACTGAACAAGCAATAATTTACAGAAATGTCACAGGTTAGAAGATGGCAAATGAGATTGCTAACAAAAGATAAATGAAACTACTACTTAATCTTCAATTGCAATCAGATAATAGACAAGATATTCAAGGAACACTTTAGTAGCAATGCAAGTTATGAATGCGATTTGATTTTAGGATGCAATGCAATGGAGTTAGAATGCAAATGCAAAAGAACAAGTTAGTAGGCAGAAGTGAGTTGGTATGTTAGTTCTCCTTTTGAAATAAGGAGATGAAGGATGCCAAGGGATCTAGGTCCCAAACTCCCCAAGAGAAAAAAACATCTGTTATGAATGAGAATACAACGATGGAAGAAGCCTCCTGACAGATTGAAAGGCTCTTCACTCCAGGAATTTACAATGAAGATGATAGCTTTACAAAACCAACAATCTCCTCAAAGCAGAAGCAGACCCACTTATGATAGCTTCAATTGTTCTTAAAGGATCAAACTTCAAGCTCTCTGTTCCTCCAAAATTGATGACTGTGAGAAAGGCTCACAACCTAGATGAAAACTAGAGGAAACTCCTTGAGTCAATGATTTTCAAGGTATAGAGATGAGTCACTGCTACAGAAAGGGGCTGCTTCTTCAGTGATAAATACCCCTGCAATACAACACAGTCTTGTTGTCAATGTTACAAAAGAGACCTTTAGACAGAAGAAATGCTTTGAGGAAGGCTACAAATGACAATTCTCTTAGGGTGGTCAATCACTCTTCAAGGTCAAATGAAAAGCAGAGAAGTAACAAACCAATGCTCTCAAATTTGACAAGCGAGAACCTCCAAAATACCACAGTCAGCAAAAGAAAAGCTTTCTGTAGTTACAAATCAATATATATCTGATCACTGTTGTGATGAAATTAGCCCACAAGATCAGTTCAAAATTAGCCACCAAATGCAAGGAACTAAATTTGATGCTAAAATCAATGTAAAGATGCCACTAAAATACCACTGTAAGCAAAGATCAATCACTGTAGCTCTAGATCAGTCAGCAAAATGCAAGAGCCAAACCCTTATTAAGTTTTTATGATGATTCTTTAGTGTTTTTAAGCTCTATTATTGCTGTTGTTCTTGAGATTAGGTACTGAAATAAAATACTTCAAACCTGATTGTTTTGTGACGGCGGGTGTAAAGCTTGCTTTAGATCTGGAAATGAGAATGACAGTCAAGGATAGAGAGGAAAAGCAAAGCTCAAGGGCTAGCAACCCTCCTTTAATGACAAGCTTGGGAATGAAACCACAACTTTTAGGCTTAAAAGAGCAGTGAGGCTCCTCAAGATAACCACAAGGATTAGTCTAATGCCAAACATATGTCACAAGATGCCACTGTTAAGTTAGATCAAACCTCTGTAAGTTTATGTCAGACCACTGTAATAATGATCTCAGCCAGAGCCCATTAACAGCTCCAATCAACCCTCAAAATAGCAAGATATGATGTGGTTGATGAGTGATTGTTCATTGTTATGAGTTAATTTCGAAGTGTTTTTAGGCTTTGTATTTGTGGGATCAGCCACTGTCTGCAGTGCTTTAGGTCTGAGCGTAATGTAACATCTGCAATAAGGCTTAAACTTCAAGGCCCTCTGGCCGTCATCCAAAATCGGATATATAAATTGTGTGACCCCAATAGCACTGTCTTTGGTGATATAACCCTTCTAATTTGGAACGTTACCCCTGCAATGATAAAATGTTAGCCTTCTCAATCAACAAAGCTATGAATCAAATCTTGAAAAGTGACCAATATGAGTGTTTAAAAATCTTCCAACAACCAGATCAAACAAAAATCTTCTCAAATGACGAATACAGGTCTACAAGACTTTAAGGGTTAGTTTTTAAAGTCAGAAGCAACAAGTCACCAGCTCTATTATGCTAGCAGCCACCTTGTATTCAGACCCTGCCTCAAAAGGTTTTGTTTATAAGCATGCAACAATCCTTCAAGGTTAGATCTTGATGAGAAAATAATGGAATGACTACGCAAAATTTATTTGCGATATTTTTGTGTCAAACCCTTAAGATAAAAATTTATGCCAAAAATTTGGAATTAAACCCTCTTTGCTTCAGTGAAAAAAAGGCCTTCCAGCCCACAGCTTCTCCACACAAATTTTAATGTGGCTTAAAGGTGGTAGATCTAGGCTTCAAATAGCTGCAGCCTTGATGGAGGAACCAAAAAATGCTAGATGACCAGCCAAGAGGTGATAATATGAACTCAAAACCATAGCCTTCTAAGCTAGGTAAGGGCTAAAAGCCCAAAAATTCAATTTCTCCCTTCAGACCTGCCAAAAAAATGTCAAATGAAACCCCAAATAGATATATACAAAAGGTAAAAACACACGCAAAAAGAAATTATACACAAGGTTAAATCAAATTTATTCACAAAATATTTTACAATATTCACAAGGAAATATGGCTCCTAAAAGCAGATCTATTCGAAAATGCACAAATAAATTTACGCAGATAAGAGAAATAATAATTTTTTATGGTGAGAAATAGCCCAAATCCCTGCAAATCAAATCATTAAATAAGCCATGAAATTTAATCAAATGGGCTCTTGAGTTTTTTTGACTTGAGAGTGGGTTGGTCTAGCTGAAGACTTCCCCTCATGCCCAAGATCTGAATACCTAAAGTCTCTACACACTTAAATCCAAATTATTAGATGCATAGAGGCATAGATAACAAAGTAACCTTCAAAATCTAGAGATACCTACTAGATAAATCAACTTAAAATGTTTCTCTAAAACCCATCAACTAATACAAGATACAAGATACATGTGTAAAGTTTAAATAGTTGATCCAACAAATGGCTAAAGAAATAATAATTTATAAAATTCTTTTAGTAGAGTATTAAGCACATGATCTAGAAAATATTACCACAAGAAAATTGAAGAGGAACACCATCAAATGTAAACGTCAAAGACTTTTTGCTTTATTGGTCAAAAAAAGGTATTACAACCAGCAGAGCTTGATCTAGAGTTTTTTTTTACAATTTTTCGGCGTCAAATGAGGAGCAAATAACTTCCTTGTATAGAAAATAGAGAGATCTAGATCCCCCTCCAAGTGGAAAATGGCTAGGTCCAAGAAGTTGCACATTTTTGACTTGAAAAAAATAATTCTTTTCTGGCCCCAAATAATTTCTTGTGATTTTTCTGCCTTGGAATTGGGTTTGTGAATTTAATTCTTCCTTGGGAATGACCACTTTCTCCAAAATTTGTGTTTCCACTTGGAGAGAATTTTATTTTCTCTATACTTATTTTTTGACTCAAAATTAATTAATTTTCTGGTTTAGGATTTTAATTTAGTTTAGCCAGAAAAATTAATTAATTGACACTAGAGGGGATTAATAAATTTTCCCACCTTCAAATATTTTAGCCATGGTGTTTAAATATGAGGGACCATGCACCAAAATATTTTTACATCAAGATATTACAATTAATTCAACCCTTGAAAGGGGAAAACACGCTTAGACATAGACCCTTAATAATTCACTCAATTCCGCGACACGATATGATCTAGTATAGACCAAGTGTGTTTGTAATAAAATAATTTAGCAAAATGTGATTAAATTATTCCCAAACACACTTTTGCAAAAAACTCGATATAACACTATGATTCACCTAAGACCTTGTCAACAAATTCCACCTTAGCTTAGGGGTTTAAACTGGAAGATAAACTCTGCCGATTATCCATGTTTATAAACACACATAATTCGGTGTGGTTAAAAAACTTCCTAGGATGAAATCCTTTGCCAAAATCAGAGGCTTACCTAGGTGTTGTTACATAATTAAACGATCATACTAGCATCATTTACAATAAACTTGCAGAAATTGGGTTTACAATGACAAGATTGATGCTGAATGATGACACTGATCTTCGAAAAAATGTCCACTAACTCATACCCTGCTTTTTGGACTGTTGATAAAGTGTGGTCAACAGGCTTCAAAAGAGGGAATTTCAATTTTTAAAATCTAAAATTAAATTATATGCCTCCAAAAGTCAAGTTGACCTTCCAAGAAGATCAAATCGGCTCAGCCCAATAGACACACTAATTCTGGTTCTTTTGATTACCATATAAAGGCCATTCAACCTCCTCCTCTGAGCATCGGTTTGGATCACTTCTGTTTACACGTGGGAGACTATAAGGACGGAATCTAAGGAAAATTAGAAGGACGAAATCTCAGGCAGACCAAAATTTCTGAGGCACAGCTGACCAAATTTTTTAGGCTATTCATAGGCAGTTTGACCAGGTTTCACCTGGGTTTGGTTACTGGTCAGTTTGATTTTTATTTGACTGGAAAGATGAGATTGTATCTCTTGTTGAATTGGACAAATTTCTCTAAGAAAAGGTTGCTGGTTTTTTCCCTGGTTTGGGTTTTCGAAGGATAAATTTTGTCTCTTTTTGTTTGGCTGTCTCTTCATGATCCTACTGGCTTTATTGTTTATATTGTTGAGTTTTTTTGTGTATAATTGCTTAATGATGAATGTGACACCAAACACATTAATGAAGTAATCATTGGAAGTAATTATCAATCTAGAAAATCTTGTAAAATCAACACAAGAGAATAATAGAAGCACAGTAAAAGGAGTTGCAAATTGCATGCATCCTCCTCTGCGTTTTGTAGTTTCAGCAGGCAGCTTTGGTGATGAAGATCAAAATAAACCAGAAAGTACCCTTCTAATCTTGAGCCTTCTGCAGTTGCCACATCATATCCTTTGTGGTTGAGTTAGAAAACTCTGCATCTCTTGCTCACGATTTATATGTAACATCTTGTAAGGAATAAAAGAAACTTGGAATAAATCAGAAGGTTGAGAAATAAATATTTTCAAATAAGGTCGAGTAAGAAACCTATTTAGAGTCCCCTGAAGAAGTTGCCAAGACAGTTGGCTGTGTTGAGTAGATTCCAATGTTAGAAACAATGAGTGTAGTCTTTGATGCAAAATAGGTCCTATCTTGTCTTAATAGTGGCACTGAAATAGTGATTTTAGAAGCATAGACAAAATTATTTTACAT
Organism: Pinus taeda; assembly: GCA_000404065.3. Classification (NCBI taxonomy): domain Eukaryota; kingdom Viridiplantae; phylum Streptophyta; class Pinopsida; order Pinales; family Pinaceae; genus Pinus; species Pinus taeda. Next base: position 15,911 of record APFE031636411.1, read on the forward strand.
ACACAAAGAAGTTTAGCTAGAAGAATGTATACGTAAGAGTGATAGACCCAAACAATAAAAATTTGGTTGAGTTGGATCTGATTATTAGAAATCCAAATGAAATTAGAGAAGAAGCCCTTGCAGAGATAACAACAATTGCTGGTCTATTTAGTGTTGCCACATGAATAGGAGATAGACAAACTCAGATATAAGAGAATGTCAAACTGCATGCCTAAACCAAAATGCATCTTTGGGCAGGAGTGTTGAGAAATCTAGGGGCAGCAAGTGTAGGTGACTTCTCTTCTATTTGTAACTACTTGTGATGTCCTTTTTACTTAATTTGATTCTCATCATGAGTGAACATACTAAATTTTCACTTCAAATCAGTTCACATGAGCTTATGGTAGCGATAGTGTGCCTTTTTCTACTAGGTACATCAACCTCTTTGTTTTCCTTGACTTTAATGTGCTCTACCTCAAGTTCATAATAAATTTGTCTAGCCATCCTCTATGTCCTTATTCAAATGTGGGGATGTGAATAAATACTTGAGACTTCAATGATTAGTTCTATTATCCCCTCACATCTAGGGGTAACTAGAGGAGAAATTTTCTCTCATGATCCTGATCACTGATAACAGTTCCATAGATGACATGCATGGTTTGTTTATTTTCCTTAAACCTAGCACTTGGTTAATTATTTCCCAGTAAATCAGATCTACTGAATAATAACACTGCTAGAATTTTAACATAAGCAAAAATCAATCAACAGAGGCAAATTAAATCAAAATTTTAAAGTCACTTGCACACGAGATTTCTGCCCTTCAAAATTGGTTCTTCAATCATTAAAATTTTTGAACTTACAAGGGCTACCTTCGTAGGATAATGGCTCACTGAGGAAAATACATACAAGAATAAAATGGGACTAATCCAACTTATCAAGCCCTTTGTAGATCTTGCTAGCTGATCTGGGTCTCCCTGTTATCGCTTGCACCTTCCTTGAACTCGATTCACTTGAGTGGAAGTCCTCCACCCAATCACTAAGATTTCATTCTCATCATGTCTTATGCTCAAGATCTCTTATGTGTTTTCTCCTTAGCGTAGCCTTTCTTTTGGAGTCGGTGATCGAATCCACAACCCTAATCTCTATAGTGATTGATAGTTGGGATTATATCTCAATGGTTGAGATTCATCTAATTTGCTGCAAAATCCTTTGCATTTCATTACATTAGCTCACTTTATCTTATAAAAAGAAATTACTTAAATCACTAAAGCAATTGTTAAGTTTAAGATCTATTAGACGACTTCCACATGTCTAAGCACTTAAGCCCGTGCATAAGTACCAATGTGAGCTACTAATATTAACACTCTCTCTTAGCTAGGAAGGTTCTTTCTGAAGAGAAACTTGGAACTAGTTGTTCCACTAGACCTAGCACAATGTCTCTTGCATCATCCTCTACCATGGATTTCCTCCAAACCTCTTGGTATACTGCCTCTTAAAGTACTTTACTCGTCAGTTTCATATAGTTCGAAAACTTCTTCAGGGGCTTGCTCTTATTAAATGTGTTGTTAGGAGACTCCACATGCTCCTAAGAATCCCTCATTGTTTGCTCAAAACACTCTGGTCTCTTAACAAAATTGGAACGAGCTACTTACTCCCACCCACTTGAAGGTTGAGTCCCTGAATTGGAAGCCTTTGCATGTTTCTCTACCTACAATGCTTCTTTTTCCTCATCCTTTGTGGAATGTCCTAAAGGAATTTTTTCCCTTTAGGGTTACCAAAATCACAAGATAGATTGTAACAGTTTCACAATATTGCTTTCAAATCTAGGTAGTGGTATTTTTGAACACACAATAATGCAACAAGTAGTGGATTCCAATATTTCACATCAATTTACAAGGTTACACTTACTGCTAATAGCACCATCAATTCTTAATAGTGATCATTCCTTACTCAATAACAACAATTGATAGAAGTATCACAATATTAGTCCAGTACTTAACAAAATATCTGATGCACCACGCTATTAATTACTTACGTGATTATTGACATCCTTACTGTCTCAATAGACAAATTACAAAGTTCTTGTTACAAACTTAGTTGACCTAACTGTGCCCTTACAAACATATCGTTGTGTTTTATGGGTGTCGAGTAGACCTTGCAAATTGCCTTCCTGTTGCAAGTCTATGCTGGTCTAATCTTTGCGCTGTCTAAGGTGTCTTGAGGATGCCATTGATGCCACTTTGGGCTACAACTGCCTTCAAATCCTTCTCTACTCCACTTCACTACAAAAGGGGAGACTCATGCAAGCCTTCGCTAGTCTAAAACTTTCCTTTGTTGTTCAGGGATATGTCCTAACACCTTGCTTACCAGGATTAGTACTTAAAGCTACCGCTCTAGCTTCAAAAAGGGCACCATTTTTCCAACAGGGCTCTATGAGGGAAGCCACAACCCTAAATCGGACCTCAAGAAACCCTATTCCCTTAGAAAAGGGTCATCTGCTACACTCATCTTTACATATTTTGTGCTATTATAGGTGGGTGCTAAAAAAGGGCCGCTACTTCACTTCGTTGCTCCCACAATACTTCAGGTTGCTTACTGTCTGAGACAATAGCCGCAGAAAGACATTTGAAAATGATGCTTGTGTGAAGTACTTTGTTTCCTTTTACATTAAATATGGCTCATTATGATACTTTTATGGCCCTTGTACCTAAGATATTGATCTCACTTGATTCAATGAGTATGTTTTAGATGCTTGCTCCTAGGTATAGCTACCATCTCTTGGGATTGCATGATGGTTCTCCAACACTTCAAAGATGATGTCTAGGCCCATTTGATGACTACCTTAGGCACTAGGGCCAAGAATTTGACCACCTTTTGAGGAGTGTTGACCTTGGGATGTATCCAACACATTTGATGACACTTTCCTCCCTCTCCAGGTCCTGAAATGTTACACATCCGAGATAAGGCTTTGCCTAGATAGTTGATATACTCCAAAGATGACAAGGCTCCCTCAGGCTGGCATTACACCTTCTTGATGGATGTTACCCTATTGATGGGATGGTTTGATGATGATAATGACTTGAGACCCCCTGAAGGGAATAGTACATTGCTCTGCATGATGATATTGTGCCCTAGCTCCATGACAATCTCTTCATTTGGAATGCATTAATGAGGTGGACAAATTTTGATGATGATGTCTTGTTGAGGGGGCCTTTGCTTGATGGTGGGACACCTTTTGTTGAGGAGATGTGAATTTTAGAGTGAGGAGCACTTTTTGAGTCATATATGGCATATTTTGATGAGAGGTTCACCTTTTAGACGACAACATCATCCTTGGAGGCCTTTTATCTTGCACATATGGGTTAAAAGAGGCTTGATTTTATGTTTTATGATTGAGTTAGCTATCTTTGGGAGTCAGCTTGTGACCTATCCAACTTGTAATCACATATTGATATTATATTATTTTTTGGGCTTTTAGTCTAATTTTAGGCTAACTTGACTTGGTTGCCTTCATATAAGTAGAGGGAAGTTGATTTAGTCTTGGATCATTCTCACACTCACACTTGGGATAGTGCACACTAGTTTGCTTATTTTCTATTGCTCGCTATGGAGCATTGATTGAGCAAATTATCGAGGAGGATATCGTGATTGGATGGCTATGGCTCTTTCTTTTGGATGATAAATGGTGATTCTATGGTTATTTTGTGCAAATTTATTATAAGTATCTTCTTTCGTCTTGTGTTTGTTGTAGAATATGGGTTTCATTGCACCAAAGTATTGTTGAATATTTTATGGCTTTAACATATCCTTGACAAGTTTGTCATCAAGCTCCTATTGGGGAACCTAGGCGTAACTTCCCCCCATATTGTCTTCAATTTGATTGAAAGACTCTAGGGTTTGGGAAGTTAAGAAACCTAATATTTGCTTTCCTTATCTTCCTTAAATCACTTCCATCAATCCTCGTCCATATATTTTAGCCTTAGACTCCATTAGCTTGATTGAGAAAGGCACTAGTCTAGTATTGTGTTAATCCCATAAAAATAAAACCTATATATATATCTTATGTTTTCCAAGGTAAATTAGGGTTAGATTTCAGTAAACTGCATATTTCAACACTATTTTACCTTGGACCTTATATTCCTAGGGTTAGACTTCTTATGTTTCCCAAGGTAAATTAGGGTTAGATTTCAGTAAACTGCATATTTCAACACTAGTTACCTTGCACCTTATATTCCTAGGGTTAGACTTTTCACGCACTAAATTGGAGAAACATAGGTATTAATTTATATGCATTTTCAGCGATTAATCAGGGTTGACGTCTAAGGATTTTCTTGTTGTTTTATGCATTTCCAGGCATTGAAAAGTTGTTGCATTCTCTTTGCTAGTTTACTCATTGATTAGCCTTCACTTTTCACTTGTCTATTATTAATTTTGGGCTCTTTTGTTATTGCTGTTATAAGCATTTGCATGCTGTAATTGTGCTAATTAAAACCCTACTTTATAACAACAAATTGTATTTTAAAGATAACATGTATTAGGGAACCTATTTGAGCTTCTTTAGGACTTGCTAAGTCCTTTAGATTTAACCATGGAGTCCTTTGAACTTGTTGACTTGGAACTACATGTTATCTCCCATGGAACTCTAATTATTGAACATTTATGCTTCAGTGTAGTTTATAATATAATCCCGAGGGGGTATTTATTATGTGAGCACTTGTGTTATCTAATCCCTAATATACCTTAATAACATTGAAATTGCCATTGGTTTTGTTGTTGTTGCGAGTTGACTAAAGTTTTCATAAGATCACATCCAATATTTTCACTCCTCAAGCACCCTAATCTCAAATAACATTGTGTTAAATGATTCAAGTTTCTTTGGGTATCTTGGTCTAATTGTCTTTCTTGACTAACATTGGAATAACTTGCTGGCATTGAGAAATCTAATTAGCATCTAACTGTCTAAAGAACATTGCTAATCTTAAAAGATAATTGCTCTATGAAAATAGGTAATCTCATTCTCCTTTGCTATCACTAGTTTATGGTTGTTTTGGAACCGTTGGTATATTTCTAATCTAATCAGAGATTTCTTAATAATTGTCATTGAGTAATATTGCATAAGGTTGTTGATAATCTTGTTGTGGAATCATCATTGGAGTATCTTGAGTAATTGTGATTGGCATTTTGTATTGATAATCATTGGCTAATTGTTAAGTGAAGAAGTGCTCTAAGTTCCTTTAATTGCTATCATTGGTAGGTATTGTTTAAAACCTTGTGGAGAATAATTTTGTGTTGAGCACTTGAAAGGATCTCTCATTTATGATTGACACTTGTTAAATTGACACATTCCTGTGGTTAAGATTGCCCTTTCTAAAGCATTATTAAGTACTTGTTGACATAATTTAAGATCAAACCATAATTAAGTACTTAAGGAACACTTAAGCAGTCTTACCTTAAGAATCACTCAATCCACTTTGCATTACATTCTAAGCCTAGTTGCATTGATAACTTACCTTCAAGCATACACTTGGTTGATAGACATTTAGGGCCACCCTTTCTCAATTTAGCTTGAGGAATTTAGATGCTCTTTAGTGGTTAACAAGGTGACTTTGTAGTTGTCAGAGCCACAGTCTTTGTAGCGTCGGAGGTATCAGGTGTTTGAAAGGGCGGGTGGCATTAATCAAGCTCGTGCTTGCTTTCCATTGACTTCCATCCCACAACCTATGCTAGAGACTAGTTCCAAAACAGTTAAGAGGAAGGTCACACTTAGAATAGACATATAACTTAAAATTAACCATGATTTTGCATCACACCTAGATCTTAGGATTTGCTTAGCATATAGGATAGTTAAGCATTCAAGTAGCGATTGTCCATCCGGTTACTTGGCACCTTATTAATAAGCAAGAAGTTGACTCCATAAGGCACTGATCTCATATTCAAATCAAATCTAATCCTTAAGTCTTGCTAAAATTAACCAAGTAGCTAGGCCACTCAATTGTGTCTCCCAGACTCGTTGGTTGCCAACTTGTCCTCCATCTAAACATTTCCACAGGGACTACCCCCCATAGCCTATTGTTGGGAGACAACTAGAACGGAGTGGGCGAGGATCAGAGTGACAAATTCTGCCCTGAGTTGTTGTAGCAGTGCCTGTACAATATGAGTGACAACAGTACAAATAGCATGTCCTTGGCTTCCAACATCCCTCTGAACTCTAGTTGGAACTTAACAGTTCTTAACCCTGCTACCTACAACTAACTACAGTTAGTGAGAAAACTTAAAAGCCTTTAACCCTACAAGGTGTGGTTGGTGGTAAGGAAATAAGAGAAGGGCCTGTCACCTATTCTCAACTCTCTTCGTTTAAGCTATCTCCTAGGCTAGCTATGGGGGTGGTCCCTAAAGGAAAACTAAGTTAGAGATGTGGGGTTTCTAGGAGAATGTTAAAGTGAAGTGGATTACTTTCTTAAGATTATAAGCATAGTTTTAAAACTCCGACTTCGACTTGGTATTGACACGGCCTAGTTGATTTCAATGACTCGGTCTTTATAAAGTACATTAAGTATTTTTTTAAAATGAAAAAACATAATGTTAAAGATTTTCATTCATGTTTCCAAACTCAAAGCATTAGAATATAGAGAGAAGACAAAATATGATCAAAGTATGCTCATGAATATATCTATTATATCAAAATGGTACCAAATGCACTGTGCAATACATGTAATATATAGATATCAGAAGGAAAACACATAACCAAGGGGGGCTCTAAATGGCCTCTACAACAAAACATCACTAGTCACTGGTCACTACTGCTAGAGAAGCCAACATCATTTGGCTCAGACTCTGAATCAGAGTGAGACAGGGAAACCCATGGTTCCTCCTCCTCATCAAGATCTCCAACTGCAACTATAGAAGTAGTAGCACTAGCACATTGAGATATACGAGCTATGCGCTTGCGTCGTGGCCGAGTAGAGGAAGTGCCTGCAACTGGAGGACTTAGGGTTGGGCTTGGTACTAGTGGATTTGCATTTAACTGAACATTATGTTCAAGTAATGGCTCCATCTCTATATCCAAATCAAGACCAATATCCTCATTAGGGTCAAACTCCACTGGTTGACTCTCCACTAGCCAATCTGATATTGGATCAATATCTTCCAACACAATGGGATCTGTATCAAGTCTTTTGTTCGGCGATTGATTGCGTCTTAGCTGGAGGGAGGTTGTATTGGACATAGACTAGATCATTTAATCGTTTTTGTTCCAAACGATTTCTCTTCTTAGTGTGAATCCTCTAAAAGACAGACCAATTGTGCTCATACACAGAAGCACTGCAAGTTTGACTCAAAATACAGATTGCAAACTTCTACAATCGAGGACAATGGCTACCAAATGCCTCCCACCATTGTGCTGCAAAAAACATGGTTGTTTAATGAGTTAGCTCAACAAATTATATCCAACTTTCAAATTATAAAGTTATAAACAATTTAACAAAATAAGAATTTGAAAATTGAACTTGTTTACCTGGCTCATCTGCTTCCCCTGCAATCCTTGCTAGGTTCTTGCTAACAATACTTGTGGCTCTACTGAAACAAGTGATCTGTCGGTGTATCTCCAGCTGGTCACTCTCCTTAGGAACCATGCGCTCAAGGCACTCAATCAATCCATCTCTAACCTCCCTTGTCAAAGCTTTTGCCTCCAAAGCTTTATAATGATACCTTGGGTTTAGAAAAAACCCAACTGCATGTATAGGGCGATGGAGTTGGCTATTCCATCTTTGATCAATGATTTTCCAAATGGGCCCATACTTAGCCACTCTATCCTTGTATGTTGCCTTTATTTGCTCCTTTGCTTGATCCATAACCTCATAAATGAAGCCCATAGCCAATATTTTCCCATTCACCAATCATAACACATTAACTAGTGGCTCAACAACCTTCACAATCTCTGCTGCCTTTTTCCAAAATATTTCTTCATAATTCTTTTTTTCCTCACATCTTTGCCATCCTATTTGCGAGCCCATTGACATTCATTCCATTCATCACTGGGAAACATCCTCTGCAAGTTTCTATGTTGGGAAAGCATAGATTGCAATGTCAAAAAATGAGTTGCAAATCTAGTGATGGCAGGCTTAACAAGATCCTTGCCCCTTGTGTTTTTCGTCATCAGGTTCAAAATCCATGAGTGATTGTAGATATATTTTGTTATGCTTTTGGCATGCTCTACAATGTTCTTGACCCAATCTGTTTTACCAATATCCTCATGCATGAGGTCTATGCGATGTGCAACACATGGGGTCCAAAAGATGGTTTTGTGTTTTTCCTCTAACATTTTACGAGCAAGAACATAGTTAGAGACATTATTTGTGATGATTTGAACAACATTAGCGACCCCCACCTCTTTAACAACCTCATCCAAAAGTTGAAACAACAAGTGTGCATATTTCACCCTATTAGATGCATCAACTGATTTTCGAAACATGGTTCCTTGTGGGAAAAAGATAAGACAATTTATGATGGTACGGTTCCTCTGATCAGTCCATCCATTTGACATGATGGTACATCCTGTTTCGCCCATGAGCTTTTGAAATCTTTCAAATATTCATCAATGGACAAAACCTCCTTTTGCAAAAAAGATCCCCTTAACTCATGCATAGTAGGGCCTTTGAAGCCCTTTTCAACAACAAATATGGCATCAAATATAGGTTCATAATATGGTGAACGAGAAGCATTGAAGGGGATATCAACATCATACCATCATCAAGCTATGTAATCACAGGAAGATTCTCTCAATTCTTTCTTCCAATGGTCATCTAAAGTAGGCTGCATTTGACCTCTATTGCTTGAGGACCATGTGCACTATCAGAGGGAGAGGAGGGTGTGACTACGAAATAACTTTTGATATCACCCTTCCTTTTAATTTTACCCTTACGTTTTTCTTGAATGGACTCCAAAGAGGGAGCAACATAGCGAAAGGGGTTGGATGCATCAACGCAAGGGATAAATGGAGAGCCCTCATAGTCAAAATTGGGGTTGGCAGCCATCATGTGTTTTAAACTCTTCTTCCTCCCAATTTCAGCCTCTGTTTCTTTTTGCCTAGATTTTTCTTCCTCAAACTTCTCAATTTTTTCTAGCAACTCCTTCCTAACATCCCCGATTTGTTCTGCTGGTGCTGCATATAGAACAATTTGGCGTCTAATACTAACCAAGTGTTGTTTCAGCCTATGAATGCCCCCTCCACCTTCTTTGATTATTTTATGACAAAGTTTGCAATACATTTGATTATCAATTATCTTAGCATATGCCCAAGCAACATGTTTGATTCTAAGAACCATTTTTTGATATTTGGACTTGGAAATGGATGGACAAAATTCTAAAAATGAAAAAAAACAACTCTTCAATGTTCATTTTGTTTACAAAAATTACTCTTTTCAGTTTCCAGATTTGAGAAGTGAAAAAAAATATCTCTAGGCTCTAGCCTCCTCAATGTTGCTCCAACAAACCAACTCCTCAACGTTGCTCCATTGACTACCTAGGAAGCTTCTCACTGCGGCTCCAATGATTGCCCAAGAGACTCCTCACTACTGCTCTGAAAACCAACTCCAACTCTTCACAAACTCCTCACAAATGCTCACACAAATGCACTGAGATAGCTGTGAGGAAATGTGAGGGGGTTGGGTAACTTTTATAGGCTTGGGAGAGGGTAGATGGAGTGCCAAAAACCTCTCTTTTCTGCCATGGACTGACTCGGCCTGGTTAAGACGGTCTCGACTGAGCTGGCCGATATGTTACTGAACCGAACGAATCAATGACCGCTCGGCTGGTTCGTTTACAGATCGGCCTTTTGTCTGGTTTTTGTACCGAGATGGCCTATGCAGGAGTTCGACTCGGTCAATTCGACCGTTTCCGTTTCGGTTCGACCATCTTTTAAAGCAATGATTATAAGCAAATATGATGTGAGCAATATGAAATGAAATAACCATCAACAACCATCAACACATGAGATAAGCATAAGCAAATGAAGAGTTGAAGGAAGTGTAACTAGGTTCAGCCTTCATAAATGTACTTTTGATATTTGTATTTAATCAAGAAAAGAAGTATTATTTTTATAATATATGTCAATGAGTTTCGTTCTCATTGAAATAGTTCTAGCACTAGTTTAAGTGCTATAGGTGAGTCAAATAGTCAAAAGGAAACATTGAAGGTATGTTACGCCATGTATGAATATGTAAGGAAAACCTGCAAGCAAAGTCAAGTCTCCTCCTATGCAAAGGAACCATCAAGAAACCCCTTCAAGCATGCTACACCACCATAGAAGCCATCCGAAGTCTACTCTTCAAGTCGGCCTACAAGTCGGCACAATCCTCTATTTATAGACGTTGTCCACTCCAATTCAACGCACTCACTTCACTATGAAATTAGCGCAGAAAGAGGCCAACAAAAGGATGAAAAAATATCTTCTAGGGCAGTGAAGGAAGGGAGAAAGAAGCCGAAGATTAAGGATTATCTCTACGGTAAACTCACAACCACACGTGCGAAAGGGGAAGGGTTTGCTTGCCGCCATAGCAGTAGAAAATTACAGTTCACCATATGTCATTGTTTTGGGTGAAAACTAGGCCTAGAAGGCCTCTCTCTCAAGCGTGGAAGAAGGGTATGCAAATGAAGGGTAGAAGACAAGTCTAACATGGTTTAGTGAAGAGAATCCTCCACACGTTCAAAGAATTAGGGTTGCATTGCTACTTGTTAATTTTAGGTATGTTCTATGCTTAGAGCAATTTATTTCAATTTTCACAGTTAGATCAATATCTTTTCTAGATTAGCAATCACATCAGCATTTAAGTAAACAGCAGATAGAACATAAACATAAATCGCAGAAGACAAGCCAAGACAAGAGGACACAAGATGTGGCGCTAGCTAGGGACAAACCCCAATGTGGGGAAACCCTTGATAAATTCTTCTTTTATGTTCTTCAATAGTTTAGCAGAGAGAGAGAGATAGTACATTTACAACAGAAGTCAACACTTTGACTTTCTATATCTATATGAGATCAGTTGAAGACATGTTGCTTCAACTGATTCTCCAAGGTGACTCCTTCACCTATCATAGTGCTGCATCTTGTCCACTTGCCGCACCTCTCTGTGCTACACTTATCATGACCATGCTATGCTACTCCTGTCACTAAGCTACTCCAATCATTGAGCTACTCTATCACGGATCTGTACCCAATGTTGTACTCATTGCTGATCTGCACTCAATGACTTCTATGTTGCACTCATCACACAACATCCATCATCACTTTATTGCCCCCATCATGCTGCAACCATCACCATGCTGCATCCTTGTTATATGACTTACCCTCAACATAGTAGCTCTATCCATCTGATAGGGAATCTTGAGAATAGCCTTGTTCTTGGCTATGGCCTGTGGCCTAGCCTAGCAATAAGATAGGCCTCCAATACTTATCTTGCTAGCATCCAAGCATCATAAGAACTTGACTATGCTGTCAGCCCTTTCAAACACCCAGTTGTTTACATAAGCTGATCTAAAGTAGATGCATTACTTCACTATTTAACAATGACTTATCACCATGCTGTCACCTACATCAATCTGAGTTTATATGATGTCCTTTCAGACCTCCTCATACTGTGAATAAGTGCCATCTTATGCTGCGGATGGGTGGTCTCTTTCCTTGCTGTGTATAAGGTTTCTTGGCTGCTAAATGAGGGCTGCACTAACAGTGGCAGGGCATCATTCTTAACTGTGTCAAAGGCCTTTCCTTGACAGCGTTAAGAAGGAGCTTCTTTAGGCAGCGCATTGTTCCTTCATGAATGTGCTTTAGTCTCCTACAGGATTGCGGATTAGGGCACTTCAACAGTGTATAGATCAGGTCTACTTTACCAACGTTTAGACCTCTTTTATGCAGCGTATAGGAGCCTCCTTCAGCTATGGGATAGAGCTGCATCTGGACCTTCTTTTGCTGAGGAGTAAGGCCAGTAGTTAGGGCACAAGGGACTGCGTATTAGGGTCCTTCTTTTAGCTGTGAAGGGACCTCATTTACTGTGGTTAGATCTCCTTCTGGACAACATATAGGGGCTTATTTAAGCTTCATATAAGTCTCCTCTTTTCTGCATGTAGATCTCCTCATGAGCCTGCGGCTAGGGCATATCTTTACTGCGGCTAGGGTATCATATTTACTGCGGCTTGGGCATCATCTTTACTGCGACTAGGGCATCATCTTTACTGCGGCCAGCGTATACTCTTAGTATCTCTCCTCCACCAAAACCCAAAGACATGTGGAGAGGAGGAGATCACAAGAAGAGTGTGTGTCTAAATGACTTGAAGACCTTCTCCTTTTATAGTAAAACGTTGAGGTTGAATAGACATGACTATTGGGCTTCTGAGCCTACATAAGTTTGCTGGCCGACCTTGACAATTTGTCCATAATCAAAATAAATTCATATCTTCATAAATATTTAATGGAATCGGATGATATTTAGATCAATCCTACACCTCTCGACGAGAGGAATCTAGGAAAAATATCAACAGCCATAAATAAGGTGACCCACATGGCGTTTGGCCCTAGTTGCCAATTTTGACACTACTGCCCTAAATCTGCAATAGTTGTTAAGAGAAAATGGTTCGGTTGGAAGGCTAGAAGGTCATCATCCTAAGGTAGAAAGACTCCATCTCAAGCAAAGGAAGAAGAGGTCAAGGATCATCCTAGAACACACAATCTAAGGTCTCTACAGTGGTCGGAAGAAGTGTCGAAAAGAGGAAGACAAAGTGCTGGAAGGAAGATGACTAAGTGTTGCAAGAGGAAGTGATCTTGAAAGGACTTGACTTGTGCGTTGAGGATCTTCTAGTCAAGGGTCTAGGGTTTAGCATTGATCAATAGAAGCTTCAATAAGAGAAATTTGAGTTTCTGGATGATTTTTCTGAACATACCTGGACGAAGTCTTTTCTTCCACCGTTATCTCTTCTTCTGGTGCTTCATTGGTTTCTTCTTCAATATCATTTTGATTTGATGTGGGAAAATAATCCCCATCTTCTTCATTGTTATAATCCTCTGATTTTATCTGTTTTGGATTTTTGCATGCTTCATCAACTACAACATCAATACTTTCAACAATTTTCCCAAGTCTTTTATTATAACATTTATATCCTTTACTTCTGGAAGAGTAACCAAGAAGAATACCTTCATCTACTCTGGGCCCAAACTTACCAAGTTTTTCATCAGTGCTTTTGATATAACATTTGCTTCCAAAAACTTTAAAGTATTTTACAGTAGGAGTCTTACCATACCAAAGTTCATGTGGAGTTTGAGTGCTATTTATCTGAACATTTGCTTGGTTGAGAATAGTTACGGTAGCGAATGCAGCGTCACCCCAGAAGGTTGCAGGAGTTCCAGATTCATCTAGCATAGCTCGAGCCATTTGTTGAACAGTTCCGTTCATTCTTTCTACCATTCTATTTTGCTGAAGATTCCTTGTGGAGAATTGCCTTTTTATTCCATCATGTTCACAAAAGTCAAAGAATTCATCCGAGGTAAATTCCCCTCCTTGATCAGATCTGGGCATTTGATTTTTCAATCTGATTCATTTTCAACCAAAGCTTTGAAGGCTTGGAACTTTTCAAATGCTTCATCTCTATGCTTTAGAAGACCTATCCAACACATTCTGGAAAAATCATCAATGAACAAAATAAAGTATTCTTCTCCACGAGGTGACTTTTTCCTTGATGGTCCACATAAATCAGTATGGACAAGTTCAAGAGGCTTATTAGCTAACCCTTTTTTTTCCATGAAGTGAGCTCTGATTTGCTTACCGATTTGACATGGTTTGCATATTGTATTTTCAGGGATGTTGATATCTGGAAGATCACGAACAACCTTGAATCTGCATGCTTTTCTTATTTGAGAAAAGCCTAGATGTCTCAATCTTCTATGCGGCAGCTAGTTTTCATCATTTTTGCTTAGATAGCACTGTTGTTGTCGTCCCTTGGGTATGTATAAGTTGTTTGGAGTTCTTGTACCTTTGATCACGGTCTCTCCTGTATCAAGTTCACGAACAACACATTCGTTTGATCGAAACACCACTTCATTTCCTTGATCACACATTTCACTGACACTCAACAGGTTATGCTTTAAACCGTCTACATACATAACATTTCCAACTTTAACCTTTTCTTTCAAGAAAACATAACCTTTACCTTTTATGACAGCAGGAGTGTCATTTCCAAATGAGACATTCTTTTCCTTTTTTAAGGCATTATATGAGTGAAGTTTTTCTTTGTCATCTGCCATGTGTTTGGAGCATCCACTGTCAATGTACCACTGATTTTCTTGTCCTTCTGCATACAAGGCTATAACACATCTTTCTATTTGAGATTCTTTCCTTCTCCATATCTTGGGATTTAATGGCGTTTGCTTCTTTTGAGATGTTTACCATATTTTGCTCCTGCATTCAGATTGTTCATGACCAAAGTTGTTACAGATTGAGCATTCTATTACATTTTCAAGAGGAGAAAAGTTATTATTAGGAACTTCTCTTGATCCATGTTACATTCCTGTGATTTCGTGCTTCTCTAGTCATGATGGTTTTGTAAGCAACGCATTGAGCAGCTTTGTGCCAAAAATTATGACATGAAAAACATTGCCCATTAAAGAAGTTCCTGTGACTATCGAATCTATTAATCTTTGGAGCAAATTGAGTATGATTTTCCTGCGGTTGGTTGTGGCTTCTATTCATCCTTGGAGTAAAGTGAGTATGATTTACCCGGTGATCAACTTTATGCCTTTGCTGACGATTGTCATACTGTTCATTGGTCTTTGCTACATCAAGATAGCTTTTAGTGGAGGTCGACGGCTTCTGTGATTGAGATGCTTCTTCAGTATATCCAAGACCTGTCTTTATCAGAGGGGAATGTTGCACTTTGATAATTTCATTTAAAGTTTCTGATCCTTTAACAAATCTAAGATTGTGAGATTTCGTTTTCTCAAGATCCTTTCTTAGACCCACAATTTCATATTCTAGTTTTTCATTGTGTTTTTCTTTTTCAGCAAGTTGGTATGTCAAGGTATATATAATCATATTCTTTTCTTCTAAATAGATTTTGAGTTTATAGATTTCTTCATGAAGGTCATCCTCTTCTAAAGCATCCCAAAAATTATCATCGTCATAAGCCATTAGAAGTCTATAATCATTACTATTTTCATCTTCATCACTATTTGATAAACCATCGCTATCTTCATGAGTATAGTAACTCCTTTTATTTACAACTTGTTTTCTATTCCATTTTGCATATTCCTTTCCTTTTTCATATTTATCTTTATGAGGACATTTGGCAGCATAATGACCGACTCTGCCACAGGCAAAGCATTTGAAGGGTAGCTTACCTCTAAATCTTCCGGAACCCTGTTGAAGCTGCGTGACAAAGTTTACCTCATCTTCTTCTTCTGAAATATGTCCTGATTTATTGTGTTCTTCCTTTCCTTTTGCTGAAGCTTTAAATGCGGCTTCTCTCATATCTGATGGTGCTCCTTTCTCATCTCAAAGGCAGTTAAGATTCCGTGAAGCTGTGTCATAGTGATAGTCTGCAAAACCTGTTTTTCTTCTATGGCAAACACTTTTGATTCAAATTTAGCAAACAAGGATCTCAAAACTTTTTCAACTAGGGTAACTTCCTTTATTTCTTGACCCCGATTCTTCATACAATTAACAACCTCATCTATACGTAAGAAGTAACTAGCTATACTTTCATCACTGTGCATCTTAAGAGTTTCATACTGAATTCTTAGAGTTTGAAGCTTAACACGTTTTACCTTAGAGTCTCCTTCGTAGCTCAGAACGATTTTGTCCCATATTTCTTTCGCTGATTTGAGCTGCATGACTTTGACAAACTCTGATTGTGACAGACTTCCCAATAAAGTATTGACAGCTTTGGCATTGGTTTCATATTGCTTTTTACCTGCTGTATCTGTAGGAATTGCTGTTGGAAATGTATATCCTCCTTCCACAATTTCCCAGACATTCATTCCAAGTGATTGTAGATAGGCTGTGGTTCTTATTTTCCAATAAACAACGTTGCTCCCATCAAAGATTGGCGGTCTAATGGATCCCACGCTTTCTTGATTATTCATGTTGATGGATCTCCCTTCAATCGATCAAGCATCTTCTAAAGGACCTGCTCTGATACCAATTGTTGGAAATAATACTGAGAGGGCGGTGAATCAGTATTATTAGATCTATAATTTTATTTCCCAAACAGATTTGTATACGCTACTTCAGTGAAGTGAACTAGCGTGTACACGCGACTATACTTAAAGCAACCAGCGTATATGCAGAGAACTTTTGATTTAGATAATTTATCCTGTATTGAGCTTAAATTGGTATATCGAAGATTTATTAGACAGTGCAGTAAAAGCAGAATAAAGCATCACACATAAGCAACACACATGAACAACAAGATATAAAGTGGAAACCCAATGTGGGTAAAAACCACCTGCTGCTATCGTCTCTGTCTTCTTTTAATAATAAGAAAATCTGTTTACAATCTTGTACTGGTGTAGACTCATATCAGTATGCAGACACCCACCTGCAGAAGGCTAAAACTTCTCTCGTTCTCCAGCTACTACTGGAGGGGAGCTACAACCCCCTAGCTCTTGTACTAGCCAATATGTTTACTAGTACGTAGGTGCCAGCCTACAGAAAGCTCCACTCTTCCACAGGGACCACGTTTCATGAATTTTCAGACTGGATACTCCTGGAACACAACACCACAATCTGAAAGCCACGTTTCATCCTATTTTCATACTAGACCCATCAACAACATTGAAACTCAGAAAATCATAACTGCAATACAATCATCAAATACATCTGCATCCACCAACCACTGAAACTCAATCATCACTTTTTGAATCAACCACAACTGAATCAATCAATCACTGACAACCCATCATCACTGAAGCAAATCACAATCAATCAATCTGATCATTCAGAACACTGTCCCCAGAATACAGTCACTAGAACACAAAGCAGAACTCAGAACTCTGCAATAGCAAACAGAAACAACTGAAACTTTAAACATCATACTTCATAAGGTATACGCTACTTCCATGTGTCAAACTAGCATGTATACGCACTTTTACCGAAGGGAACCAATGTACAGATCTGCAAATTCCAATTTATGATGTATACGCTACTTTGATATGCTGAACCAACGTGTATACGCTCTTTTACTAGAGCGAACCTGCGTACAGATCTGTAAATGCTAACTTAAAACATCACAACTATTCCAGACTTAAGTCATACCCAGATCATCACATTTACAGAATAAAACATGTGCCAGTTTTCAGATCTAGATTGTTCAAGATCAAGCCATATAATGATAATACTTTTAAGCCTTTATGGTCCCGGTCCATCAACCTTCATTAGCCATATAGGTGCATCCTTAGATACGATCAAGCAAACCATCAGAAGCTCATTAACCTGCATATATGATCCAACACTTCATAAGATATTTAAATCCCTTGCTCAACTGGCCTAATGATCTTCTCCTCCTTATATAGTTTTAGGCCTTTCTCAATACCATGGACCAAAACTACTTAGGACCAATACCTTGGACCAAATACCTCAGACCAATTACCTTGGGTCAAATACCTTGGACCAAGAAATACCTTGGACCAATAACTTTGGTTTTCCAAGATATACATGCTTTTCTTTCTGTGAAAGTGTGTGTGTATGTATATGCTCCTTTTGTTCAGTAAACCTGTGTGTATGCGCGGCTTGGATAAGGTGAACCTGCGTATACCTCTCTTTCTTCATTCTTTGGAGTTTGATATGTAATTCTTTGCTGTTGACCTGCTGCACTGTGATCTTTCATCTGAGTGAGTTACCATTAAGGACAACACCTGTATCATAATGCCAACGCTCTTGATCATGAAGCATTGCTTATACAACTTCCATTATAGTTCTATTCTTTATTTCTGCAGTTCCATTTTGCTTGAGGTAGTAGGGAACTATCAGCTCCCTCTTAATTCCATCATCCCTACAAAAATCAATCAATTCATTTGATACATATTCCCCACTGTTGTCGGAGCTTAGAGTCTCGATTCTTCTTCTTGTCGCATTTTCAACTTGTGCTTTGAATTCACGAAACTTTTCAAATGCTTGATCCTTGTTCTTGAGATAAACTTTTCAAACGCTTGAAATAAATATTGAATGATGCTGATGCCCTAGAATATAGACCCTAAAGGCCTTTGAATTCTCATTGTATCCAACAAAGGTACCTCTTTTCTTGGATGGTTCCAACTTTGTCCTTTTCTCTTTGGGTACATTAACAAAAACTGGACAACCAAAAATTATTAAATGTTCAACATTTAGACTCTCACCTATAAAGTCTTCTTTGGGAGTCTTATAATCCAAGACTCAATGTGGGCCTCTGTTTTGAACATAGATGATAGTCCTTGCAGCTTCACTCCAAAGAAACATCGACAACTCTTGATCATGAAGCATTGCTTTTACAACTTCCATTATAGTTCTATTCTTTCTTTCTGCAGTTCCATTTTGCTTGAGGTAGTAGAGAACTATCAACTCCCTCTTAATTTTAGCATCCCTGCAGAAATCAATCAATTCATTTGATACATATTCCCCACTGTTGTCAGAGCTTAGAGTCTTGATTCTTCTTCCTGTGGCACTTTCAACCTGTGCTTTGAATTCACGAAACTTTTCAAACGTTTGATCCTTGTTCTTGAGAAGATAAATCCAAGTTTTGCGATAATAGACATCAATAAAAGATGCATAATATAAACATCCACCCAATGTTTTGTCAGGCATGGGCCCATAGACATCAGAATGTATAAGATCCAATATTCCATTGGATCTACTATAACTGCTAGTGCATCTTCCTTTAACATTTTTTCCAAGGGCACATGATTTGCATACTCCATCATTATCAGTCTTAAGTTTCGGTACACCCTTAACAAAATCTTTCAATCTTTGCAAAGCCTTGTAGTGCATATGTGCATACCTTTTATGCCAAATCTCACTAAGTTCTATAGTGTTGTGGAAGAGAGCTTGGAATGAACGACCAAGGAGATGATATAGTCCTCCAATTTGTACCCCAATAATTTTAGCAGATTCAAAAGATGAATTTTTCTTTCATTAGGACTTGTCCATCAACAAAAGCAACTCTATACCCTTTGTCTTCAGGAGAGGATATGGACACCAAATTCTTCTTTAAACCATGAACACATAAAATATTGTTAATTGATACATTACCTCTGGATTCCAATTGAAAAGATGACGTACCAATGCTCTTGTTCATATTTGCCATTGTCTCCAAGCTCTACCTTTTGAGAGAACTTATTTTTAAGTAATTCAGATAGATAATCATGATTTCTAGTCATGTGCCTAGATGCACCATTGTCCACAATCCAAATCTCATCATGATTTTCAATAGAACCTGTAAGAGCGCAAATAAATGAGTGTTCAGATTCTTAATCACTTCTTCTATGCCTCTTTTTTGAAGATGGCTCATCTAGATCAACAATAGATGCATGATGTCTTTGTTAGTTTTTGGTAGCATCGGAAGTGCTCTAGCCTTGAAAATTGGTGGAGAGGCTAACGCACATGAGTTCTAAAGAACCCAAAAACCGTTTGGTGAAATTCCACCCGAATTGTATTTTATTAAAATAATTAATGTTTTTAATGTGGTTCCTAAATCCAACCTTAGGAAAATATAATATTAATGGGTGTTAATCAAAATATGGGTGAGAATGATTTGAAGGCGGATCAAGTCATGTTCTAATCTTAGTCGTTGATTAGAGACTTGATCTCGGTCGTTGAATACTCAACAAGAAAAGTATAAAATGGAGGCTTGGGGTTCATTTGGAAACAAAGAGAGAGAGAATTGATCTGGAGTTCGATTTTTGGGGTTAGGAAGTTGAAAAATTCGAACTAAGTGATCATTCAACATCAGAGGGGCAGTGAGAATCCGGAAGGACTTTCCGGAGAATATTGACAGAGAGTCGGAGAGAGCTTGCAGAGAGGCAACACAACAACGGGAAAGGCTGACGCTGGGTCAGTCTAGGCCTACGCAGTCCTGACGTAGAGCCAAAAGGGCTAGTGCATAGCTAAAAAGCTGTCTGTCACGCAGAATCCAGAACTGTCGGAAAAACCGGAATATCCAGGAAATGCTGAAACAACTGGGAGAGCTGACGTAGAGGGCAGAGAAGTTGATGCAGGGCTGATGCAAAGCCTACCCAGGGTCAACGCAAAATAATCGGAGTTAGCCAGTCTTGTGCTAGATCAGCTGGAATTCTGCCGGGTGAAGTGAGGTAAAACTCACTCAGATTTTCTGCCAGTATTTAATTGTAAAGGATTGCTAGCTGAGCATTCTAGATTTGTATTCAGACATTTCTCCTGCATAATGATAAACCCTCAAAATTGCTGCACCGGTTTTCCTGCATTGGGTTTTTCTAGGGACTATTGTGTCCAAAAATAAGTGTTTCCTATGTATCTTGTTCTTTGCTCTATTTCCTATTTCATGCAAATCAAGTATTTAATTAGTGTAGGCTGCAAAAGTAATTTGCTTCAGTATTCAGAAGAATAACTTGGTTAATGTATGTTAAAAAATCAAGTAGATGAAGTATTTTCAGATTTGCTGCAGTAGGGGTTCTTTGAGGATTATGAATTTTCAGTCTTCTACTTCTTTTACGATCATAATCCCTATTATAGTCATCTCTTCAATTCCTTTGAGGACGTTGAGTTTGATAATGACCATAAGCTTGACAATGAAAGCATTGAATATTGGATAGATCTTTTTTATCTCTTCTATCTGGAGAGGGAGGAGGAGGTGATCTTCAAGATGATTCTTTGTTTTTTTCCTTCACCAAAGTTCTGATACCATGTTGAAATTCTAATGTTGTAATGACTAGAATAGTTTTTCACAATTGATAACTACTTCTATTGATGCAAATTGCTTCTTCTTTATACTTTAGTCAACAAGGAGCTATACATGAAAACCTTCAACCAACAATTCTTCAACAAGAGCAGTAAATACTAAATAGAGATCACAGTAGACAATGAACAATAAGCACGGCACAAGAGACACCAAGATTAGGTTCACAGCCAGGGCAAAGCCCACTAGAGGAAAACCCAAAATTCTTTCCTTATGAGAGAGAGATTCTGTCCATCAATAGTACATCTGAATGTCCCAACAAATTCAAAATAACCAACAATGAGACACCCAAACAAATTCTGCACGAAATAAGAGAGAGATTCAACTTCTGTCCAAATAAGCTGATCTGTAATAGAAGGCCGAATCTCCCACTGTAATCACCAACGAACTGTTGAGAAGGTACACCCAAAAAAACCCTCGGTCATCTTCAGAATTATGTCACAAAAGGAGAGTGAACCTCTCTGCAATTGTGTTTTGGCCACACAAGGAGATAACAAAACAGATGTATAGATGATCCAAGTCACTGTATTAATAAGCCCTTCAAGAAGATTGAACTATAGTCAAAAAAACCCTTGTAGACTTCCTCGCACGTGTGGATATACTCTAAAATGTAAGGCCTAATTAGCTTGAGATTTCAGACCGAATTGCTTGATCTGATGATGGGTGAAATGAATGCCAATGATCTCTTTATCATTTGAGTACCACGAACAGAATAGACGTAAACATTGTTAACGTAAACAATTCAACATTGTTTACATCAGATAAATGGCAAGTACCCTGTTTTGGCCCTCTATAATCATTTATTGACTTTTAATGGATATGATCTTCATATAATCCTTTTTAATATTAAACACTGTAGTGTTCATCCCACTTTTCCTTGAATATTGCCAATTGGGTGTAAAACTGTTAGTCCTGTGGGCTTACCTTGCATTGCTTCCTATCGAATGATTTTCTGGCTGAACGTTTTCAAATTCCAATTTAAAGTGTGAGATTTTTTTCTATTTGAGTATACATATAGTGTTGTTCGCTAGTTTAATTTATTTAGTGTTTTGCGTGACTGCAGAATGAGAACGATGGTGCAAAGTGGCCATTGGGTGAAGCTGGATAAAAAGTATATTATGGAGGAAATAAGCAGGAGTTTCAGATCATTTGCATAGTTCCAAGAAGATTATTTTTCTCCGGAAGCCAAAGAGCTACCGGGAATGGGAATTTCAAATGGTCATTTCTATTTCTCTAATTTCCAGTCAGATGGAATTGTACTTCTATCTTCATAGACTTCAAGGCTATTTGTACATAAAGAAAGCAGATAATAATAAAATTTTGTCGGTTTTATTGAATGAAATTCCCCATAATGTTTTACTATTCCGTCTGGGCTTAGAGATGTACGTTAATTGGTCATTTAAGACGACTCAGTTACATAGAAATCCACAAGTGGCATAGTACAAACATAAATATAAAGCTTTTTTTACCATATGATGCATGTATTTAAATTACTGAGCATAAATTTTTTCTTCGATATGATTCTAATTTATATGCCTTCCTGGCGAATGTTTATGGTCGCATAAATATATCTTTCCAAAGTTCAAATCTCAGATGTTACTCTCTATAAATCTGTTTTCAGAAACTGAGAAGTTACAGATGATTCAAAGTTGATTGATCTAGTATTTAGGCCTATATATTGAACGAGAACAGATTCATTTTGTAGTTCATAGTTGATTGTGTTCGTGTGGTCTGGAGGATGTCAAATTTTTATTTCAATTTTGCTTGGAAAAAAATAGATTTTATTACTATACACTGTACAGAAAGTTACGGAGTATAAAAATCCTTCTCAATGCAGAAAATGCTGTCGTTGCTTTAGCATAGGAGTCAGGACTGAGAATCAACGTCAGGGTATTTGAGAATCTCACCTGTTGTCCTATCTGCCATGCTTCCTCATATTCCTACATGCTCCCCTATATCACCTAGCTCTACATCCAGACTTTACCAGTGATTTACTGGGGTACGAATGCCCTACTAAGTCTAGGTCTTACAGTAGTATGCCCATTTACTTGCAAATTTTTCATCTCCATAATTTTGTTTTTCTTTTTTTCGTTTCTTTTAATGTGCCATCCTCTCACCTTCATATGCTTTGAGCCTCGTGTTCTCTCCAAAGCTGATTTCCATGGCTTCATCTCACTAATGAAGCCATCATTTCATGGAAATGAAACCATCATTCATGGAAATGAAACCATCATTTATGGAACTATTCCGTCAAACACTTTGTGTGCATCCTCTTTTTTTCGCACACTCCAAACTAGTGTTGCGGGGAGCGCGTCCAATCCGCGCTCTGGGCGGGAGCAACTTGGGAGCGGGTTGGGAGCGCGCTCCCTAAAATTTTTTTCGCTCCTTAATCTTCATTTTCATCCTTTTACTTAAATTTTTAACATTACCATGAAATGACTCAGGATATTTGAGAGTGGTTCCGGCCTCATTGGATTTCATATGGAGAAAGTAGAATTTTAAATTTCATTCAAAATCCAGCAGAGTTATCAGTTTTTCAGGATTCCAATGTTTCCATTGAATTTTGTCATGTATTAGGGCATGGAACTCGTATTTAATCAAGAGCACCAATTTCTCTATATACCTTGATGTTAGTGATATTGGTTGTCGAACTCTTCTATCATGACCCTCCTAAAAATGTATGCATCACTCTAACAAAATCTTGATTTGACACGCTATGCTTTTTCTATCTTATGTTAATGCTTAGAGGGTGATATTAATGACAAAGATCCCTATACAGATATAGAGGTAATGACAAAGATACCTCTAGATATTAATGCTTAGAGGGTGATATTAATGACAAAGATCTTGTTTTCCAACAAGACTAAAAAATTAGACATTTCTCCTGGTGGCAAGAGGCCCAACCGTAAAAAAATAGATAATAGATTTACTTCTCTTTTTTAGTTTCTAGTAGCTTTTATAACTATTGACTCTTTCATATTTATTATGATATTTTTTTAAACAATATATGACAATTTAAGTTTGAAGTTTGCAATATAACTCATTAGTAATGAATTATGAATATGATGTTTCATGAAAATTGAAAGTTGTTTCATTTCATTTCATTTTATAACGTTTCATTTCATGTTAGATATTATTTGTTGTAGTGGTTACACTTAGCTTACAAGTACAATTTTGGTGATCAATGATGATAAATGTTATATATTGAATTTTGAAAGTTTGAAACTTTAAGATTGATGAATCACGAGACTCAATATGTTGTATGTTACTATGTTACTAACTTTTGGATGTGGTTGATGAAGATTATAACTTCTAGATGATTGTTGTTATATGATTCAATCTATGTTTTTTTTATATCTAATTCATTATTTTACATATTTTTGTTGACATATATGTATCACAATATAAAAAATATATATATATATATATATATAAAATGCTCTTGCTTTCAAACGGTCAGCTTTTGAAAAATGTCGCTCCGCTTGCCGCTTTCACTCTTGCTCCCAAATAACACTGCTCCAAACCCTATGCCTTTTTCATAATAACCAACGTCTTGATTCGGTGTTCATGGGCAACAATCCACACCCATCATTTTGCTCCACATACACTGAACCTTAGAGCAAGCCTCTCTCATTCCCAACGGCCTTGAGATTCTTCGCATTCTGACCTCAATCCTTGCTAGCCTTGAAGGCAGCCCACATGTGGTTTGTTCGCGGTTCCTTATTCCTGTCCTTTCATGCTCATCATTCTCAACGTGGGTGGATATATCTTTCACACCTCCCACCTGTCTTTCAAAAAAGACCAATTTGGGTTAGATCGTCACTGGCCTCCTAGTTGACAGCCTTTCGGTGTAAACACAGCAAGGGTTTTTTTAACTGATACCTGGACCTCTTCACAGTTATGCCCCAACGCAATCGTGTTACTACGCCATTCACAACGCTGCTTCCATTCGCAGCCCGTTGGCATCGTCGTTTGTGCATGAGGTACTCTCATTTTCGCACATTTCATTTACTGAACTCAAACAAGATATCTGCCTCGGCTCTTACTTCATCTATCTCTAACTGGTTCAGCACACTCAGACCTCCTCGAGGGAGGTAGGGAATCAACTGCTTCACCTTTAGTGACAATACCACGTAGGCCACCAGGGAGGTTTGTGAACAGATCCTTAATAGTCACCTCCGCAATGACTCCCCACAGCTTCATTCCATTTCTTTGAACGGATACTCTTGATCCTCTTGGAGAGTTTTCCACTGATCCCTCCACGAATAAGGGTATCGTCCTCATATCGAAAGCGTTTTAGTGTAATGGATGCCAAACGGTCAAGTTTGTATTGATATAGGTTGCGTTGCACGAATGAATCCACCATCGCAGTGGGGCCATGTAATCTCATTGCCTCCCTCAACATAATAGTGACTGTGAGAGCCCCAATACTCATAATGATGATAATTAAAAGAGCCCACTACAACAACAAATTCATGATGGTGAGAACACTAATACTCATAATGATGATAATTAAAAGAACCCACTACAACGAAAACACTACACGATTTGAAATACCAACGTTTTTAACAGAAGACCTTGAGGCGGCAAGTTCTTGGGATCAAATTTTGCAGAGACCGTTCTACAGGCAACGAATTTGTTTCTCTTGAGTCAAACGATGGTTGTCTGTCTTGACAGAGTTTATGTCAGGTATATCACTTTCTATCAGAAACGATATTTCCAATTTCCTCAATCTCCTTCGGACTCACAAAGATCAGATTTAATATCCAGATCTAGGTCCCTCATCTCTTCTTGGAACGTTGCGGAGCAGGAAGGTGCCACTTCGTACTCCTCTTCAACTGCCATTCTCCTTCGCTGCCACTGCCTCCTACTTGTCCTGCTGTGCTCGACTCATTCTCTGAGATTGAGTTGTTGTCTGAGCTGGTGGCAGTGTCCGTATTCTCCTTTGCTTTCATTCTGTAGGCCCTTTGGATGCCCGCACATCACCAGCTGCACCCATCTAGCCTTGGCCTGACATTACCCAACACCTTTAACAATCAATCTCGCTTCATCTTTTTCTCCAAAGACGCACTTTGCATTTTTACCAGGCTCTACGTCTACGTCCCTCCATTCACCTTCGGATCCGCATTTTTACCAGGCTCTACGTCTACGTCCCTCCATTCACCTTCGGATTTGATATCACGTGTTAGGATTCAAAACATTAACCATATGCAGCATGATTTAACACCATGATTTACCTCACGTGTTAGGATTCAAAACATTAACCATAGGCACCATGATTTACCCATATCACGTGTTAGGATTCAAAACATTAACCATATGCACCATGATTTACCCTAGAAAACTTAGGGGAAAAAGCAACAACCAACAAATAATAGATCTATTATTAATCTTGGCTAAATCACAACGTATAAGTGAGCTTTCACCGCTCTTTTAGCATAATACAATGGAGAATTCCCTAAACCTTTTAATCGCTTTACTACATGTAATACCATGAGCTCCATACATCATACTATGAGTCACCAATACAAGGTGCCCAAAACCACAAGTGTTCGTTGACACAACCTCATTTGGGTTGTAATAAAATAGGTTGTGAAGTATTTGAAATATTGAAATTTTGATGAAAGATACAGATTTGTGCAGGCCTATGTAAATCCAAAAAGTAGATACCAAATCTGTGAATTGCAAAAATACATTGAAATATAAGTTTTGAAATACAAAGAAATCAAAGCTTTGAGAAAACATACATAAACATTAAGGCTTTAATCAGTTCCTAAAATCCCAAAATTATCATAATGTATCTATCTAATGAATACATCACTCATCTGAAGTCTAGTTTATTTGACAGACTCACCCGAGTTCAGTAATTTTAAATTTTCTCTAGAACCCAAAAATAAATATCATCACTGTAATCAATGACTACATCACTCTTCTGAAGTCTGGCTTATTGGTTAATTGCTTCAACCATTGCTGCAATTTGATGTTTTAAACCAGTTGGTACCATTGGACAGCTCTAGGTTTCATCAATGGACACCATTGATAAACTTATTCCTCTGCTAGGTTTCAATCTTAAAATTCTGCAATTTCCAGTGAAAGAGGCAAGGAGCAAATGAGATAGCTCTCTGTTGCACATAACCTGAAATGCAAAAACTGTGAAATAAGCTGAACAACAAAAACACTCCCCTTTCTATCTTCTCCGTGTGAGTTTTGATGGGTTTGATTTCATCATCAAAGAGTCCAGTCTCAATGAAAGTCAATTTCACATTTAGTGCTAAAATTTAAGTTAATTTTGAGATTTACCAACACCTTATTTGATGATTGGAGTTTTTTTGCCACTAAATTGTTCCCAACGAACACTTTTTCCCTTGTATCTCCGCTCCTTAAACTGCCTGAACAGTCGATCTGGTTCTGATCCAATGGTTCAGAGAATTGGTTTGATTTCAAATTCATTGTTTAAAAGAATTGCTTCGGTTTGAATCCACTGGTTTAAAGAATCAATTCAGTTCAAATTTATGATTCTTATGACACAATTTTTTACACAAAATTAGAAACCTGGTAGGCTTTACAACGTCCATCGATGATATTTTTTTCGTCTCTGAGATAGAGTCACGTAGTAGAAAATTTCAAAATAGCACGTGCACAACTCCAGTGCCTTGTCATATGCACATAATGAATTGGTTATTGCAAAAGAAACTCGCAAACAAATGAGTTCTTAACACAACGTACACATTGGCACATTACTCTGGGTAGAATATCAGCTCCGAGTTTATACGGACTTAGTGTTAAGCATTGAGATCTAACTGCAAATATATTGGAACTTATTGTTAAGCATTAGGACAATAAATATATCAACTCTGTATTAGTGTTAAGTTTAGATTAATTTCGCACAACGCACAAGATTATATGGGGCAGATATTCTATAAGCAGAGAATGCTAGGGAAAATACAGTATAATACAAAGGGTTTAAGATACAATTTTATAATGAAATACAGAAGGGGTTATTAACTTATTACCTCTATGTTATATCTCCAAAGATATTTTTTTATTACATTAATGTAATTTGTTTTTGTCTTTCCTTTTATATGTAATTTGAAGAAATGATTTTGTGGAAAATACAGTATAATACGAAGGGTTTAAGATACAATTTTATAATGAAATACAGAAGGGGTTATTAGCTTATTACCTCTATATTATATCTCCAAATATATTTTTTTTATTACATTAATGTAATTTGTTTTTGTCTTTCTTTTTATATGTACTTTGAAGAAATGATTTTGTGGTATCTTCCTCTTCGCTAAAATTTTGGATGGAAGGTGATATCAATTGCAAAATAGAAGCTGTTGGTAATTCCAAAAGACTCCATGAGAATGCATCTCACAAAATCCCACTAACATTGCACTTTTGGTGATAATCATTAGTAATAGTTGTTAACTAAATATTTTACACTTACATCCTTTTGAATCTTGTCTTGTAGGTAAGGGAAGTGACACCCATCTTTCAACAAGGGTATAGATATGCAAAGATTCATTTTTGGCATCACCATTGTAAGTCTTGGAAATGCAAGTCTTTAGACCTGTGAAGCCTTGTGGGATGATCTTTATGTGAGAGTGTGTCTTAGATCCCCAATATGTGGACGATCATGGCAAGTCTTCTTAGCTTCATTTCCATGGTGTTTGGTTTTATGGTACTATTGACATCCCCATGGTTGGTGGTAACTCCTTGCATTGATGGGTCTCCTTATGTTTTAGGGTGGTATGTAGACTTTTTGGAGGTAGATCTATTAGGGCTCATGATTTACAGGACCACTCTCTGTCTAACTTTGTAAAGGTGATTGTGTAATGTCGACCTCGTAGGCTATGGTTTTTTTTTTCTTTGGTCAAGTAAAAGTGGAACCTTCAATTAACCAAACAAAGATTGCATATTGTACACATCTTTACAATTGTAAAGACCAACCAAAGACAGACCGGTTGAAAAAACAACAAACAACCGGGTTAGCAGAACCCAAAACCTGACATACATAACCACAACAGCCCCCTGGGCAAAAATCCTAAGTGAACACACTGCTACTCACTCTGCAATTCTTCTCCTTCAAGTCTTTCTGCTCAATCTCCCCAAATCTTAACCATCTAACCCCACCGTCGATTGACCTTTCAATCGGACGGTAGATACTCACTCTGATCACCGATAAATACCAAGATCCATCGTCGATCTAGCCTCCGATCGGACGGTAGATACTTGCTTCGATCAACCGCGAATTCCCGAGATCCACTATCGAGCTAACTTTAATCGAACAGTGGATACTCACTCCGATCAACCGAGTTGCACGTTGATCCTACGTTATTGATCTAAACCCTTTATATCTGACGGTCCACAATATATCGCTTCAGAAACATACGCGGTAATTATCCACTATTTGACCCGATCTAGATTATAGCCTTGGTCTAAAAAGATATCGGGTCTGCTCAACCCCTTAACCTCCGATCAAAATTGAACTCAATATCCATTAGATGTCGAAGGCCACCAAAACCTATGGTCTGCGACCCTTCAACAAGCACGCTATTTAACATGTCCTTAACTTCCATAGTTGGCTAAGGCGAAAGTATTTACGATAGGATTGATGGTTAGGAATCATGCCAGCACTTCATCCAGGTTCTAGGACTCCCGCGCTTGCCCACACCCACTTGTCTCCCTCCTGCTTATTTTCCATGATCTGGAAGTACTCCATGTCTTTTGCCACCTGTCGATAACAATCATCCCTCAGTTTACCAGAGGGTATAGAATCCCTGTCATACTAGATATGGCTCTCCTTGCGCATCACGCCTTCATTCACCAGCCGATCGACTAAAAAATTTGCTTTCCTTTGCACATGAACAAAAATGATGGTTCTGAGGGTTCGCAAGTGGGAATGAATACGCTGAAAGACTTGCGAGAGCCTCCAGTGTTTCGACAATTTTCCAGGTGTCATTCCATTACACATTTTCTTGGCTGCATTAATGACCAATTCTGAGTCAGCTTCAATGATGGCATTGTGTAAATTTAACTCAATCAGGCTTTCCAGGCACTGTGCTAAGGCCATTAGCTCCGCCATGTTATTTGTGGAAGTCCCCAGATGACTATGGAAGATGTCCTTTATACTCCCCTATT
The DNA here is from genome assembly GCA_000404065.3 of Pinus taeda. Taxonomy (NCBI): domain Eukaryota; kingdom Viridiplantae; phylum Streptophyta; class Pinopsida; order Pinales; family Pinaceae; genus Pinus; species Pinus taeda. Next base: position 45,980 of record APFE031636411.1, read on the forward strand.
CATCCCTTATGACACCTCCAAAACCAGCCATCCCTGGGTTGCCCTTAGAGGCCCCGTCTATATTGATCTTCAAAAATCCATGAGGAGGAGGCTGCCAGAAATCTTTACCAGTAGTTGTTTTACTCCCTCCCTTAACAGTTCCAAGGGGAACCAGAGAGTGGAGATTCAACTGCCTCAGAATGCGAGCCTCCTGGGCTGAAGGGGGGTCCTCAGGAATTTTCCACAAAAGGGCTCTCACTATATCTTTGATCTGTCTTAGAATTTGGGCAATGATTTTCTGGGTCGAGCCTTTTTTGTTCTTGAAAATCTTGCCATGGCATTCTTTCCAAACATACCATATAATAAAGCCTGGAAGCAGAGTCCAAGCCTTGTTAATGATTTCATTACCGGAGAAGTCCTTCCTCCAATTCTTCAAGGTGTTGGTGATGCTGAGCCTGTCTCTGTCAGTTTGGCTGAAGATTGATGTTGCCCAATCCCACAAGGTAGAGGTGAAGGTGCAGAGGTTTAGTAAATGCTCCATCATTTCTTCCTGTAAGCCACATAGATGGCATTTGGATGGGCCAACAAAACCCCTCTTCAGAAGATTCTCCCAAGTGAGAATTTTCTTTTGGTGCACTAACCACATGAATAACTTGACTTTCATCCACTGCGAGTTCTTCCAAAGGTTATTCCAAACCTGGTCAGGGTTTGGATAATCAAAACCTATGGCAATGCATTTAGCTTCTTTGAGGTTAAAAGTACCTTCAGTGTTTCGACCCCATCTCAGTTGGTCAGAGGAGGAAGACACTAAAATCTTCCTCTTCTCCAAGTCACGAGCAAGGGAGTCGTCTTGGGCTTTCAAAGGTCTCTCTTCATTGTATCCATGATTCTTCCATATTCGCCATTTTTCATTGTCCCTTTCCTGCTCCCAGAAGTCACTTACCATGAGTAAACCTTTGTTATAGGTGCCATTTTTGAGAGTGGTTAGTTCTTCTCTAAACAGATTTGGTTCCTGTTGCCAATTATCCTCCCAAAACCGAGCAAGGTTACTAGCTTTGATCTCCCAAAAACTATGCCTCTATTCTCCCAAGAAAGGTTCCATATGTGGGAGCCCTTGATGAGCCCTGACATTCTGATATGATCCCTCTCCTGCCAATTACTTGCATATTTCTGCTTCCAAAGCTTGGCCCAAGGAGTAGTCAATTCCTTGAGCCACCTCCACCACAATATTGCTCCCAAAACTCTGCTTAAGATTTCAGGGTCATGAAGCCCCAAACCTCCATAGGCCTTAGGTTTGCAGAGCTTGTCCCATGCTACCAGCGCCCACTTCTTTTTCTCTTCCCATTGCCCCAAAGAAAATCTCTTTGATTACTTTTGATTTGTTGTATGTCACCTTTGGGAGCAGGGAGAACTGAAAACATGAATATGGGTATAGCCTGCAGGTCAGTCTTAGTAAGCACAAGGCGCCCTGCCAAGTTCAAAGACCCGCAGGTCCATTTCTTGACTTTATCCTGAAGTTTATTAGTGACCGGTTCCCACACCCCCTTACTCAAAGGTTTGTCAGTGAGAGGCATTCCAAGGTACTTGGAAGGTAACTAAGCCCTTTGAAACCCAAGAATTCTGGTGAGGTTCCTCTGAATAGCAATGTCAGTATTGAAAAAAAAAACTTTGATTTGTCAAGGCTTACCTCTGTACCAGCCACCATAGCAAATTCGTTTAGTATTTGTTTGAAAGCTTTGGTTTCCTTGACCGTAGGAATGCCTTGCAACTTTGTATCATCCACAAATTGTTGATGAGTGGATGCATCCCCCTCTGGGGTAAGTTTCAGACCCTGGATTTTTCCTTCAGAATTTGCCATTTTGATTGCTCTGCCTAGTCCTTCCATCATGAGAACAAAGAGGAAGGGGGAGAGCGGATCCCCTTGTCTAAGACCCTAGAGGGAGTAAAGGTTCTAGATGGAGAGCCATTAAGTAGAATTGAGAAGCTAGCCATGGATACAAGGGCCATAACCCATCTTATCCAGTTGTGGTCGAAGCCATAAGCTTTTAACACTTCCTTGATGTACGCCCAACTTAGCTTATCATAAGCTTTCACTAGGTCCAATTGCATGATCATACTAGCTTGCTTCTTGCTCTTAAGAGGGTGTACCACCTCGTGAGCTTGTATGATGTTGTTGAGAATCTGTCTTCCTTCTACAAAACCAGTTTGTTCCTCTGAAACAAGATCCAGAAGAAGAGGCTTGATTTTGTTAGCGATCACTTTGGAGATAATTTTGTGCACAACATTGCATAAGGCTATGGGTCTGAATCTGTCCGGTGTCATAGCTTGTTCCTGCTTTGGAATCAAAGCTATGAAAGAGTCATTAAGAGCTTTCAAATCAGTTTTGGATCTCCTAGAGTCTTCCACAACTTCAAGGATATCTTATTTGATAGTTTTCCAACAAGCTTTGAAGAAATCCACAATGAACCCATCAGGGCCCGGAGCTTTCCCATTTTGCATCTCATTGATAACTTTACTAACGTCCTCCTCCAACACTGGCCTGTTAATATTGTGATTGTCTTCCTTGGTTACAAGCTTAGGAATGAACTTTGTGAATTTGTTGATGAACCATGATCTGTCAACTTGAGGCTCCTCTGCAATGCTAAGGAAGTGTTGCACTAGGACAAATTCTATTTCTGTGTGAGAGACAAGCACTTTCCCTTGAGAATCTTTAAGCTTGGAAATTCTGTTGTGGGATCTGTGATCCAAGGTTGATCTATGAAAAAACTTTTTGTTTCTTTCTCCTTCTCTGATCCACTGCACCCTCGATTTCTGTCTCCATAAAATCTCCTCTTGCATACACCGATCTTCCCATTCGTTCTGAAGAGAGTCAGCGTGAATTTTCCTTTCCTCAGTAAAACCCTCTAAGATGTTGATCTGATTAATCTCCTACATTTTCTGCTCAACTTCTTTTTTGGCTTTAAAAATATTTCCAAACTCTTGTTTGTTCCAATCTTTAAGCCTTGATTTGATGTGTTTGAGCCTCTGTTGTAGTATGAACATTTTGGTGCCTTGAACGAGCCCTTCTTCCGTCCACCATTTGTCAATATTTCCAGTGAAATCAGGGTGAGAGAGCCAGATATTTTCAAACCTGAAAAGTTTGTTCCTCAGTGTTCCCATAAAAGAAGCTTCCAGCTGCATAGGCTAGTGGTCTGATCCTCCAAAGGGAAGGATTAAAGCTAATATATCAAGGCCTGTGATAAGGAGTTCCTCTAAGATTATGAATCTGTCCAACTTAGAGGCAACCTGAGAAGCCCCTCCTCTCTTATTATTCCAAGTAAATATGCCATTTGTTATTTCTGTGTCCACAAGCCCCATGTTATTCATGAAGGTCTGGATGGCAATGGAGTCCCTGCCTAGTTTCCTTGTACCACCTTTTCTCTCTATAAGAGATCTGATCATATTGAAAACCCCTGCCATAATCTAGGGCATATAAGGATGTCTCTTCCGAAGTTCCTCAAGGGAGGTGAGAAGCTTTAGTTTGTCTTCTAGTTTTTGAGGGCCATAGACATTAGTGATCATGTAGATCTCCTTATCCCCCAGCGGTTGAATCACCATCGATAGATAATTCCTAGAAGCTTCAACATCCATGATTCCAAGTTTTTGAGGATCCCATAGAGTGAGAATCCCCCCCACCGAGTTATCTAGTTTAACCTCTAGATACTCATACTTGATTAACCACTTGTTGTGTATCTCTCTGATCTTGTCTATCAAACATTTGGTTTCTTGAATAAAAATCATATCTATTTTTTTTTTTTTCTTTTAATCGAATACTAAGATTTCTTTGTTTCCTTCTACTTCGTAGACCCTTTATGTTCCAGGTTGTAAGTTTCATTAAGAAAGGTTTGTAAAGGAGTAACTAGTAAGATCCTTCATCTTACCTGAGTTAATCATAAGTTTCCCACATTTGGACAACAACTCATTCTGTTTTTTCCTTCCCCTTTTCCTACCCGGGTTCTTTGAAGAAGTCATCGGTGTATTCTCCATCGATTTCACTCCCCTATTCTCCTGGCTTTCATGGTTTCTTTTGAATCCAGAGCACTTGGTTTGTGCTCTCCAGAGGAAGAGCTGTTGAACTCTGTCAAAATCCTCTTTAGGCAAAGAGTCAACCCCTTTGGCGATCCCCCGTTCCAGAAAATTTTCTAGATATAAATTCTCTCTCTCTAGAATCTCCTGTAGTTCGTGGTCTTCTGTTCCTGCCTCACTAGGGGTCATCTCATGGTCCCTGCTGAGCTCCATCATGCTTGGCACATCATCGATTTGTTTGCTGTTTTCTGGTATATCCTCCATGTTAGCATCCCTTTCCTTCTCAATGGGATTATTCTCCGATACTTGGTTTGTCCCATTGATTTCTACTTCTTCTTCTAAGATCTTGAAACTATTATGCTTTGATTGTCTATCTTCAGTGCCTTTCTTTTGGAACCTCTTACCTCCTCTCCCTTTAGGGGCTTTCATGTTGTTTTCCAGCTTGTTCAATGGGCAGTCCCTGTATAGGTGCCCATGTTCATGGCACTTACGACACCTAAACGGGACGTGTTCATAATCTATCGCCTGCACCCATTCCTCGTCATACACTTCCAAAATGATTGCATTTGGAAGTTCCCCAGATAAGTCCATTTCCACACATATCCTGGCGAAGGAGGTATATTTTCCTCTTATAGTAGTATTTGAGATTTTTATAAAATGCCCTAGCTTGTTACCGATAGCCTTTAGAGACTCCACCAACCAATAATCTAAAGGAAGGGAGTAGAGTCTTATCCATACCGGCACCGAGGTGAAAGTTTCTTGTTCTGGGACAAAGTTCATTACCCATGGTCTCATGTAAAGACCTACAGACGCGTAAAAATAGGGTCCTATCTTGAACACTCTGTTTTTGTCCTCTAAGCTTCTGAACACTACCGTGAAGAAACCCTTGGACCCTAGGGGAAGGTCTATTTTCCCTTTGGTTTCCAGTGGTTCCTTATCCATGCTTGCAATGCCTTCTCCGTCATTCAGATCCCATAAATTTACAGATAATAACATATTCCGCCATGTGTTCTCTGTGCACCTGCAGCGCTGGGTCACTTAAGACGACTCGAGGAATAGTGGTCATCTTGGCTTTAGATGTCCCTAATGTATTCATGGAAGAAACTTTCTGACTGCAACCCTCTGTCCTCTTCTCCTTACCAGCCTCCTCTTGGATCTCGTCCTGTTCTTGAGGTCCGATGGTTTCCGATTTTTCTTTATTCGTAACCTCTGTTGCCACCTCTGCTGGTTTCTTGAAACAATGGGAACCAACTCCCTTGTTTCTGTTCGCAACCAGTTGACTGTGGGAGGGAGCAAACCTCCCTCCTCTGCGCCCCGCCATGGTTACCAGCTACACAAACCCTAAAGCAAAACCCTTAACCCCTCTAAATGCAACCTCCAGAGTTCTCATTGTTGTTGTATTCATCAAACTCTTCTTTAGTCTATGCTTTTGTTTATCCTTTCTGCACCAACACGTTTTCTTTTCTCCGTAGGCCATAGTTTTGATAAAGGGGCAAAAACCCATTTTTTTCCCATGTTGGGGCAACATTGGGCAAAAGTTGGGTCAGTTGGGGCTAAAAAATCCAAAATTAGGGGTTGCACCCACAACTTCTCACATTATGAAGCCCATGAGAAATTTATAAATAGAGGAGAGTTGAGATCAAATGAATCATCATTGATTGTGGATCAAATCATCTATTTTCTTGAGTTGGAGCTTTGAGAGTTTTAAGACTCCTTCTCTTCTACTAATTTCGATGGTGAAAGATTCCACCCTAGCTAGTCCTATATTTGCTTTGTTTATGTGTTCTAGCAGCGAGGATCTCTCTCTACAAGGCTTGGTGAAATACTTGAGGAAAAAAACTAAGATAAGGAAGGTCGAATCACATTCAAGATGAGCAGGTCCCCTCTGAGTTTAGCCTTGGACAAAGTGAAAATTTTCAGCTGAGTGGATTCCTTCTGAGATCAATTATGGGCAGAACGAAGCTTGTCCAATCTGTGCATATTCTTCCTGAGGCGGGTTCTGGACAGAGTGAAGACTAAGGCTAATTATTTGGTTCGAGTTATGTTTCCAGTGATTAAACCCTTGCACAGTAGAGATAAACACATTTGAAGGGGGTTAGAACTTTTATGAGGGTAAATGTCAACTTCTCCATAACTTCCAGAGACCAAAGCGTGGACAGATAACCTCTCTATGGTCATTAAATCCACCTAAGCATGTACAAAGGATCGAGTCTTTATTGGGCTGTCGTTTGAGGTGGATTTTGTTATGGATAAAAAATATATAAAAATAATAAATATAAATGATAATGATAATTATAATAGTGATTATTTAAAAATGATTGGTATAGAAGAGACGTGTCTATAAGGACATGACCATTCATGAAGGGGCCCTTGCCTAGGTATATAAGCGAGCCCTCATTTATAACAATTCAAATCATCTCATACTTTCTGTACATTCTTATATAAATATATTTGTCCTATGATGAGGGTAAACGCCAACTTCTCCATAACTTCCCGAGACCAAACTGTGGATGGATAACCTTTTTATGGTCATTAAATCCACCTAAGCATGTACAGAGAATCGAGTCTTTATTGGGTTGTCGTTTGAAGTGGATAATAAAATATATATAAAAATAAAAAATATAAATAATAATGATAATTATAATAGTGATTAATTAAAAATGATTAGTATAGAAGAGTCATGTCTCTAAGGACATGACTATTCATGAAGGGGCCCCTGCCTAGGTATATAAGCGAGTCCTCATTTATAACAATTCAAATCATCTCATACTTTCTATACATTCTTATATAAATATATTTATCCTATGATGAGTATTTACATATTCCAGATCTTCTGAGTATTTTGCTCATATATGAACTTTGTTTATAACATTTGTATCAGAGTTGTTTGATCCTCTGGCTGCTCAACTGCTGCACAAAGCTAGTATGATCCAACCTTTGGCCATCAACTCTTCGTCAATTCGTTGCCATTGTAAGCGAAGCATTTTACTACACAATTTTGGGAGATTCTTCATTTCGCCATTAGGCCTTTGGTCTTAAGAAAAAGAAGATAAGAGAAAATATTAATATAATAATAAATATATTAATATATATATATATATATATATATATATATATATATATATATATGTGAAAGAAAAACAAAAAGCCTTTGGCCATTTAAAAGGAAGAAAAAATAAAGAAAATTATAGAAAAAAAAGGGTCAAGGATAAAGAAAAAAAATACTATATACATTTACATTCCTGAAAAAAAAGGAAATAAAAAAAGAGGTTATATAAATAATATATATATATATATATATATAAATTATAGATAAAAAATTATTATATATATACATTACTTGCAGCGGTCTGCATGATCGATATAGCCCCGCAATTAGCCACAACCTATGGTACTATGACAGATTATTGTAGCAGTGTTGTTTTGCAACCGTTGTTTCGGCCCAAATCATTTTTCTGCCACCTGCTCTGTCTAATACAATCATACAAGTTGTGTACCACCACTTCCACACTATCTACTACAGTTGTCATCAACAAGCAATTTAGTACCACCGTCTAGACTGCCCCTGCTACCAATCATTGCTACCACTTGTGCATGGTATATTAATCATAAAACTTCAATGTAGAAGGCAGCATTCTTGATTAAATATCACAAGCTACACAAGGAGTCGCGTCCCAAGAGACTTGACATGACAGGGAAAAAAATAAAAATAAAAATAAATTAAATTACTACCCTAACTTGTCATCAATGCTATTACTGGGCCTATGAGTAATTAGTGGATTTAACAAAGATTAAAGGAAACCAGATTTAAGTTGAATAAACAAAGGTATAAAGTAAAATTTTCATTAAGGGGAAAAAGGGTAATATATAGGGCTATATATATATATATATATAATATATAATATATATATATATATAAAATTAAAATTAAAAGAAAAAGAAAGGAAATATATATATATATATATATATATATATATATATATATATATATATTATAAAAAGGAAAATGGGATATTTTAAACTCTTAAGGTAACTGAAAACAACCACAGGTTGAACCCAAATTAGAAAAAGGAGAAACTCATAAATTAAGGAAGATTCTCCCATAAAGGTCTTCTAATTGCAAATTTCAGATTATTTACATTAAAGGGGAGCATCCAATGAAAAATGATCAATGCCATTATCAACATGAGCGATAAAAAAAATTACATTAATATCAATTTAGTGAATCAACTATCAATTCCAGAGCCAAATATTGCTGAAAGAGAAAATATGTTTGGCGAGAAAGAGTATGAAATTGATAATTTAAAGTGAAAATTGATCATTATGAGTACATATCTCAATTAAGTGCCATAACTATGTTTAACAAAGAGATTGACATAATCCTCGGTTGACCTTATTTTAAAGAATTGGGTAAGTTCATGTTAAACATAAAGAATTTTTTTTTGATGTTTCCTTATAAGAAGAAAATTATCACATTTTGTGTTATGAAACCAACTCACAAAAAGATAGAAAAGATAGATCAACACCTTAGAAATAAGCCTCTTCGAAGGGGAAACCTCCTTTACATTACACAAATGAACAATAATTAGATGATACAAATGAAAAGACCTCCTTTCTATATATAGGAGTCTAAGGGGTCATAACATAATCAGAGCCGACATAACAATAATAGTGTAAGGGCACAATAATAATAATAGTGGGCTTCTATGGGGCACAATAGTAACAATATGGGCACTACATGGGTACATCAATATAATAAGTGGGTTGTACTAATAACAATAAGGGGTTACACTAATAGTATAGGGGCCTAACATTTTGGAACATGACAATGAAGTCAGAATCGATAATGGCTTCATCAATTTTTTTTAAGGATATTGTGAAACTGATACTTCAAGAGAATCAAGAAACAATATCAAAGAAGCAAAAGGAGCTTAAAGGAGTCATATCCAATAAAAATGAAAAAATTCACGTTTGAAGGATCATAGTCATAAACTACTTGCTCAAGTTAGAAAGTGTAAAACTAAGAAGCGCAAATGAGAACAAGAAAAGGAAAGTTCTAAAAAGAAACTCAAGGAAAGCCTATCAGAAAGAAGAAGAACATTTGTGCTTTAAAATTTTTAACCAAAAGTTATTAGAACAAATAAGAGAATTAAAAAACAAGAAGCTTAAGCATCAAAATGAAGTTGAAGTTGAAGAAATTTCACGTTTAAGAAATCATAATTAAAGTCTACTCACTCAAATTAAGAAACTTAAAAATGATAAGAAATCATTGAAAAAAAAATTAGAAGAAATTATCATGAAAGAAATATCGAAGTCTTCAGACGTAACAATCCAAGTTGAAGAATGAACGAATACCGATCCAGTCAATATCACAACTCAAGAAGATGACAAACCGATTGAGGTAAAAGCATATACGGATTGATTTAGGATCTTTAGGATGGTTAGATCCCTTATCAGTTGAATAATTTTATTTATCACTCAGAGGATCCTATCATCTAGTATTAGTGAAGATGATAACCCAAAGAACTCCAAAAGGTGCGAACAAATTACAAGACAGAAAAACTAATAACACACTTTGTCAACCATAAGCTTTAAGACAAAGCTTGCTAAAGAGGAAGACAATGTTATGAATAAATTATATATAAAAATAATAAATATAAATAATAATGATAATTAAAATAACGATTAATTAAAAGATAATTAGTATAGAAGAGGCATGTCTGTAAGGACATGATCGTTCATGAAGGGGCACCAACCTAGGTGTATAAGTGGGCCCTCATTTGTAACAATTCGAATCATCTCATACTTTCTGTACATTCTTATATAAATATATTTGTCCTATAATGGATATTTACATATTTAAGATCTTTTGAGTATTTTGCTCATATATGAACTTTGTTCATAATAGATTCATGTGTCTTCCTGAAGTAGCTGAGACCTCTTGTACACAGGTCAAAGTCTGAACATCATTCGAGTAGGCAATCGAGTTTTTGAAGCCATTAAAATTTAGAGTTAACATGTTCTTTGCTTAGGTCAGTTACTTCATTAGATTATAAGCCCGTTGTCAATTCCATTATTCCATTAACAATCACATTAACCATGGGACAGTAACTGATGAAAGAACATTAAACATAAGTGCATAATACAAGCCAAGACAAGAGAGCACAGGAATTGGCTCAAGCTAGGGAAAAACCCCAAGATGGGGAAAACCCTTTATCAATTCTTCTTATTATTAATATTAATTGTTCAGCAGAGAGAGAGTACAATGAAAATGACTTTCCATTTGACGATCTAATAACATTGTCCTTAGACAAGAAGATGGCCCAATCAATCTACAATTCTGGCAAAACATGCTTCAAGAGATGGTGCCTTCTTATTTGCAATACTGATCACTGATTATGGTTTGTTTTTAACCTGCTACACCTTTTTTTCTCTTTCAAACCTCCTCAATCACCGCGGTTATGCCTTCAATCATATCTGCTGCTCTTCACTGTCAACATAGGCTAGTAATTAGCCCTTTAGCTAGTCACCTGCCTGCCTAAGCAAGGGACATAGGCCTGTGACCTATTCTGTAGCCCTGAATTAGCTTTCGGCCCTTTGGTTCCAGTCAGACAGACCTGCAACCTATTTGTGACACAAAACAAAGAAAGCGGCTTGGTGATGGAGAATTTCACACCCAAAAGTCATGCAAAAACATCTTCCAGAATTTCCCTAAAGCCTGCGGCTAGCTGCCTTCTACTAACTTGGACCTGTTGGAGATAAATCAGCCAGAGAACAAACCCAAGCAACTCATCCTACTAGCTTCTCCAAGTTGCGGCTCCCTCAGAAGTATCACACAAGAGATTTTGGATGTGTGAAATAAGGTAGGATTCTTCCTTTTATACGAGAGGGAGAGGGATTCCAATTGATTATTTTACTCCAAGCCGACCTTATCAATTTGCACATGTGTGGAATTTAATTCAAAAACTCTTTTCTCCTTGGCCAAATTTGATGATCTTTAGGTTGATTTTGGTCCTCTCGAAGAGAGAAATTTAATGCAATAACTTTCTTCATCAAATGAGATGTCCAAAGTGGAATTTGGCCCTAGTCACCAATTTTAACACTCCCTCTCAACTAGGGAGAATTCTACTTGCCAATCCATCCATTATCATGGCGTCTTGTTGTCACATACTATCTCTGCATCTTGTCTCAAATCTGTTGAACACAAATATAAATAATGGAGAATAATCAATCGAGAGTGGGTCACAAGACCTTGCCACTCTCCACTGACAAAAGTGAGCTCTCATAACCAGGGGTTGAACCCTAATCGGACTTGATTCCAAGTGATCAAATTATTGAACATCATGCACCCTAGATATAAGGAGTATGACAATACACAATGCATCCATCGACAGTGCTATGGTCCTTATCCACTTTTGCCAACTCATTGGCCAGATGAGAGGTACTTCCCATGTTTCCCAGACAACATGGGTAGGATGATGTTGGGGCAACAACAGGGAAAGAATAAATCACATCCTGCTCACAACCACACATAGGGAGGATGGACCACATCATACAGTGACATGTCACAACCATCGTAGGGAAAGGATAAACCACATTCTACATGCATGCAAACCACCGAGAGTAGGGAAAGGGTGAACCACATCCTACATGCATGCTAACCAACAATTGTATTAGGGATCCTACACGTTGGGAAAGGATGAACCACATCCCACCGATATGTCAACCACAGATCGTAGGGAATGAGCATCCTACATGTGTGGAAAGGATAAACCACGTCCCCCTTGTTGTCCTATGAGATGAATCTAGGTCAGTTAGATATGCCAGAGCATCTAAAATATTTTGTTGGTTTTAAATTTTATGGATGACCAATGATATGGATTATTGAAAACAAGTGCTTAAGCCTTAACAATTACTAAGCTAGATGAAAGGGTTGTTATTTGTATAGCTATAGTTAATTGATTTAAAGTGAATGAATAGCAAAATATGTGGTGGTATAACTTGCTAAATATTCAAACAAAATATTTGATTGGTTAAGAAATACAGGAAAACAACGTTTCCTGTAAAACAAAATATATTCAACCAAACGCAGATTTGTGTGACAATTAATTGATATAGGGGAGTTTATAATAACAAATAGTCTTATAAGCTAGTCCCTAGTTATTGCTGATAACTTCACAGGGATTTAAGACTGACTGATACTCAATATGATCTTACCCAGATCTTTGCATAAAGGCTTAAATATATGAAGCAATACATAATGAAATAGCACATATGAAAACTTACAAGAAGACAACTATACTAGGCAAATTCAGAATCCTTTCATTAGCTTTGCAAATCTCCAGCTCGGTTACAATTCTCTTCTCAATTCTCATACAAGGGTTCAACCCTTAATAACTTGAAGGAGGAGTTATTTATACAAAAAGTTCTACTAGATATTTTCAAAACAAAATTACAAAAATAGTACAAAATTGTAGGAATTTGAAAACTGCTAAGTGCTTGCACTATACTTTAGGAATCTGTTGATGATGTGGTCCCCAGAAAGTGCTACCCAGCTGTCCTTTAGTTGTTGATGAAAGTTACTCGATAACATCACACAAGTGATCCCATTGGTCTTCACTTGGTATGGCAAGATTTACCAATTTTGTGTAAATTTCATCAACCTCGGTATATTTCTCAAAAGTGGGCTTATTTACAAAAATATATTTAATTTTATGCTTAATAGTCAAATCAAAATCTAAAGATTCTAATGCTTGTTTCCCTGTAATATGCCCCTTTATACCTCCAAAGTTTGATTTATCAGTGGCTATGGTATAAAGCTTTTGGAAATATTCTTCTAGATTGATCATCCTGTCATTTGGGGCCACTAATCCTGGCAGTCCTCTCTGATTCAGTAAATTAAATTTAAAATGAAACCTCTAGACTGAAGTCTTCAAGGTTTGAAACTTGGTCTCTAATTGAGTCATCAAATTCTTCTTTTGCAACACCTTTTTGGTTTCCAAGATGGTTTATGTTCTGTCCTGAATTTGAATTTGCTCCAATTCAGCCCTAGTTTTTGAGTTAAGAACTCTGATCATGTCTGCAACCTCACTTGGTTTATCTTTGAGTAGCTGCTTCACTTGATCAATGACTACCTGACATCTGTTTATGAGTTCCTCCTGCTCAAAAATGATCTGAATGGAAGGCCATACTTCAGTCATGGCCTAACTGATATCTACTCATATGCTTGCCTTGGCTTGGGCCAAGGTCTGAGTCATCAATGGTTGACTCTGCAACTCTTCAATTCTTCTGTTCAACCTATGTTTTTTCTGCATTTCCTCAACATAAAAACTATCATTCTTTATTTTATGAGCTTCCAGATTCTGAAATTTCTCATGAAGCCTTTCATTCTCTTACTTCTGGTGAGTGAGCTCCTGTGAGAGTTTGTTCAAATCCTATGCTATCGATGAAGATTCCCCTGATGTTCTAGACACTATAATAAGAATAATAGTGATGGGAGCTATAGCTAACTGGGTAAATTGCTCTTTTTCCTTTAAGCAATTTCTCAATCTGCTCCTCCATGGTTTTAATCTGTACATTCTACTCAATTATCAGTTTGAGCATTTCTTCCTTGTGTTGCTCATTCTCTGCTATTTCCTTGGTCTGGGGGTCCTCTGTAGAAGGCAGTTTCAACTATTTTCTCAATAATGCAATGTTTGTTGGCATTATGTTTCTGGTATGGTTATATGTTACAGATGTTGTACTTGATGGCAACACCCATGGCATGGCTCTCAATATGATGAGAATTAAGAAGTACGCAGGAGAAAAGTTCACGGAATTTTATGCAGAGAAAAGTTTATAAAAGTTTATTTCATGTGGAGAAAAGTTCACGGAATTTTATGCAGAGAAAAGTTTATTTCATGTGGGAAAACTTACCTTTGGTCCATGGTAGTTAGTCCTTGGAATTTGAACCTATGGTTTTTGGACCATGGCATCTCGACAGACGTGTTGATCCCTAGTATTGAGTTGATGGTATTGGTTTGTTATGGTTTTGGCCCGTGGTATTGGTCCATGATTTGAGGAAGAGCTTGCCTATATAAAGCAAAGGAGATCATTTGGCTTGTGTATGCTTTTGGGTTGAATATCTTAAGATCTGAAATATTGGGTTATTGTTTCAAAAGCTCGATCTATATGAAAGTGAAGTGGAAAGCGAATCTGTGAAGGGTGATCTCTCGAGCGCTGCAGCTGCGGAAGTGCGGAGGCGCAGCAGGAGACGCCATAGGAGGCGCCGCAGGAGGTGCCGCAGGAGGCGCTGCAGGAGACGACGCAGGAGGTGCCGCAGGAGGCGCCACAAGAGACGCTGCAGGAGGCGCCGCAGGAGATGCCGCAGGAGGCGTAGCAGGAGACGCCACAGGAGGTGCCACAAGAGACGACACAGAAGGTATTCTGGGTTTAGTTTTCTGTTATTGTGGATCTGGTTATCTGGGTGACTTACTGGTACTCGATGATCATTTGATATTTATGGATCCAGTTT
>APFE031636411.1:60546-101764 GCA_000404065.3 Pinus taeda
TTGATGATCATTTGATGTTTATGGATCCAGTTTGAAAATTTATGAAAAGTGGTCCTTGAAAGAAAAGAAGTAGGGGGTTGTAGCTCCCTTCCAGGAGAGACTGGAAAATGAGAGAGAGTTGTAGCTCTCTGCAGGTTGCAGGCTGCGTACTGGTAAAGGACTGCACCAGTACAAGACCATTGTAAAAGGAGTTTCTAATTTGAAAGAAGATAGAGACATATTGCAGCAGGTGGTTTTCACCCACATTGGGTTTCAACCTTATATCTGGTGTTCTTTGATGTGACTGTCTGTTTTTCTTGTTCATGCTCATTGTTTTATGGTACTGATATGCAAAAATAATTCAAGGTATAAATAAGGAAGAATTGTTAAAAGGACTAGATAATACTGATTCACCCCCCCTCTCAGTATTATTTTCAACAATTAGTAATACCATGTTCATATTAATTATAAATTTAGACTTTAACAAGAACATAGATATCTTAACAACACCAATTAACTTCTAGCACATATAGGGCACTTGTGCTTCATCAGTATACCTACCCTGGTCAGTACTTGATGCTAACAATTTGAGGCCGTTAAATTGGTCAAACAATAAGCATTATAGTAATGGATGAAAATAAAGATGGTATGACCATAATGAGGCTCCAAAATTTGGATGTAGGGAAATTTTTGGAGGGTGCTTGTCACATCGCCAAAACTTGGCAACACACTGGAAGAACTCTAGCTTCTCTATTTAGGTCTAACATTAGGCATGAGGTCTAGACTTATAGATGTATTTCCTTATCGTATTAATCATCTTAGATTCCTTACTTATCCTGATTAAAGATGTATTTCTCCTTATTCCCGTTGTTTGTATAACACATTTCACAATACTAGTCAAACTTAAATGGTTTTGATTGGTGGTTAAGAGTATGAATATTTTGTGAGTTCAATAGAAGGACTTGTTAGTACCTCGGTTGAGTCACTTCAAGTTATCACAAGAATTTCTTCATTGCGAATCAACACTATCAGTACCCTAGTGAAGTTTCTTGCTTCACTTTGGATATGAATCCTTTCACTCGTTTCACACTATTTTTCATAGTTTATGCATATTCAATTTTATCGACATTTATTTATTCAAGCGAGGAAGAGGGATCCTGAATTATTTTACCGGTAAGAATGTTTTTTCCTTGTTTTATGGAGTATCTTATATATATACCTCTGAAATTATTATGCTCTCTTAATTTTTTCCTTCTTTCGCTTCTCTACACGACTAAGATGACATGTTAAAACTAATCAATATAGATGGCCAATTCAATGAAAGAAGATCATATGATATATATGAGAAACTTAGATCCACTTGAGTTTTCATTTGGGTTGAAATGTATTTTCAAAACATGCGTCATTGACCTTAAGATATATTTAGGCCCAGACAAAGAATTAGACCAAATATAAGCCAAGTGTTACTAGTTGTCATAGTTTCCCTTTTGAATTTTTCCACATTACCATAGATCCAAACTAGATGAATTTCATACATAGTTTTATTAAAACAAAACACGAGAAAGTACACGAAATAAAACATGACAGTAAAGTAAAAACTTGTAAAAAGAATGGAGAGAACAAAACAAAATGAGAAAATAAATCAAACTAAAAACTGGCAAAAAGTGTGCACTGGAAAAAAACTCAAATGAGAAATGGAATCTAGAAAAAGTGTTGTAATGAAAATGAAAACTTATCTAGCATGCATATAAGCAAAAAATAGACCTAAATGTAAATCGTAAACTATGTAAACCAAAATATTTGGATCATGTGAAGTCAAATTCCTAATGTAGCCATTCAAGTTGTTCCCAACGTGAAAGAAGAGGGATATAAATGATTAGGAACAATATAAAACAACGTGCCAAAATAAAGATGTCAACCTAAATACATTTCACAACAAACTAAAGGTATTTCCTATTGGTAGAAAGATGATACATAATAGCTAGCTAGAGCTAATCTGCAACATTACCTTGTTCATTAGAACAATGATCATAGTAACCTTGAAGGTTTCTTGTGAATATAAATTCGTCCATATTTTAAATATTAGCAAACATCACTAAAGAGAAAAAGTTATTATTTTCAGAAGAAATCACGTGATAATATTGCTCTAGCCAATCATAGATTTTACTATAGTTTCTGAAACAACGATTTTCAAAACCTCGAATCTCTTCAGATAATGAAATTTCAATCAATGCAATTGAATCATGGGGAGAATATTGCAAGGAAGTGACCCTATCAAGATCATGAGGACTTGACATAACCATCAACAAAAACTAAAGTTCCACAACTATTCGACAAGTATCTGAACAGTGAAATGATTATAAAGATCAACTAATGCAAAACAATTCTCACCAGATGTACTAGTGGGAAACTAATTCATTTAGTGACAATGGTTTAGAAACGTGTTATGATCATATTGGAGGATCAACATATAAGTTTCTCAGTTCTTTATCCATTCCCTTTGAACCTGATCACGTACTAGATCAATAATATGAGAGATTTGGTAGTTAAAAAGGATCGTTGGAATCATATATCTTGGAAATCAATTTGGATACTCGACTAAAAAAATATTAGAAAAATACGTTAAATCAAAACTAGTTATCAACATGATGGTATTAATATTCCAACTGATTAATTCATTGAATGATACTCAAAAGGATTGATCATGCTAGAAAAATGATTGACTCCATAACATACACTAGAGAGATAAGAAACTAATTATTTATGGTAATATTTGACAAGAAAAAATATTTGAGCTAAAGATAATCTCTATTTTGATAATTAGAATGATATGCTTAAAATCTATGTACATCTATGAATGATGTGCCTTCCAACCCTGAGTTAGATACAAGATATTCACATGAAGAAGAATTAGCAAATAAGAACTGTTCACTAGATCAGAAACTCTATCTAGAGGATTAAGCTAATTAACTTGAAGATGTTGAAAATAATTCAAGAGGGAGTTCACATCCATTGACACAATAATGAGAAAATAATTATGTGAGAAAATTCTAATATGACCTAGTTCGAAGATCTCTTGACAAGTGCCTTGACTTCTTGACAAGTCCTTGAATTTTCAAATGTTGAATGATGGAATTTTGAAAGCATGGTAAAATAAAAATTTGCGTGAATACAACTATGACCAGTTATTTCAACAATATCATTAGGAACCAAATGGTATCTTTTGCAATAAAATATTTCATCGGATGTGTCAACAATGCCAAAAGATTACCCAAATTATAAGAAAGATGTTCAATGATTACCACATGATCTTATTCATCATGGGATGCCTCACCACCCTATGCGGGATTCAGATATAATGAATCTAAATTTGAATTGGATGAACATGATTTGGCATTTGATTAATTACGGAGATCTCAACAGAAGCGTTGGTGAATTGTGAGAAAATATGCTATGATCAAATCAAATTCCAAATGAAATATTTGCAAATCCAAGTCTCATTTTTTAAAAAAGATATCATATAATTTAATTTGACATTCATCTCCATATACATTAAGGGAGTCATTATCTTTAGAGTGGTGGTTTCTTAAGATTTCATTTTAGTTGAGGAATTCGATCCCACTTAACTAAATACCAATATGTTAAGACTCTTTATCAGCAAAGAATGTAGAAACATAATTTTGACATACACGAATTTGAAAAAGAGAAGAGAGATTAAAAGTGTCCTCATCATTTTTCTCCTCTATCTGTGAAATGTGACCACCTTGCAACTGATTACCATGTGAAACAACAAATTGAGAATCAAAAGTATATGGCGAAATTACTGGTGGAGCAAGTTCATTAATTGAATAAAGGTACAAAGGGTAATGAGTTATAAATGATCAAGGATGAAGGATATCCCTCGAAGAATAAAATCGTTCAACCAAACCTAATTGAAGATTAAGATTATATCTATTAATGTCATCTTGGGAAACCAAGGGTTCAACCTTCACACTAGGTTCCATGTATTGATTAGAACACTGAAATTTTTTGTGGATGAGATCTTGACCATGGGAAGGAAATGGAGGGGTAAGTGGATCAACCATTTGATTTTTAGATTTCCCAATGTCAACATCGATATGAGGGACCACTTTATTTGGTAATAAGAAAGGAGGAGCAGAAGGGACAAAAGAAGTCACAGGTTCCTCCTCTAAAATTTTAAGTGCCCTGTGAATGAGAAAATATGCGAGAATAATAAAAGGCTCATCTTTAGATAGTTCTAAAGTAATTTGCGATAAATACTAAATTTTTTCATTCATAAAAAAGAAATCCGTATCTTCCTCAAGAAAATCATAATAAAGGTGAAGAAATTGATATATAAAATCATCTAATGATTCATCAAATTTCATTCTAAGCTGATTTATCCTCTTATATACATTTTGAGAATCATACCTATCAAAAGCTTGATGAAGCTCCTTAAAGAGTTGTTCAAATGAATGAATAGAAGTAAATGATAAGGTGTGACACTTGGTGCTTAAATCGACTTTCAAGTGTGTGTGTTTTGTGGATGAATTCCTTTTGCATACAAAATAAATCTCCCAAGAACTAGTTGCCTTATCTAGAAACAACCAAGACAAAATTGCTTTTCCTTAGGGAAGTCTGAAATATGGAAGAAATACTTAGTTGGAAACCAATGTAAACTCTCTTCTTCTACCTTTTTTCAAGATTTAGCTCCAACTCCAAATGTTATAAGTGGAACCTGTAAATCATCCAAAACAAGAAATACAACAAAGAAATACAAATAACATATAGAAACAACTCTAAATAATAAGACAAGGATTCATTATTCTACATATGAATAAATGAGACATAATGTATTGGAAAACAAGGAATTTTTGTAGTAATAAAAGTAGGAGAACATTAAAAACCTTGTAGGCCTTGACCTGGAGGATTTCTCCCATCTATATCGTGCTTCCTTTTCCACAATAGCAATCTTTCAATTACACCTTAGGCACATGGATGGATTATGGACCTCTAGACATAAATGGGAAGCATTAGGGAATAAATAAGAGTCTCCAAAATCCAACCCATCCCTAATAGCAGGTAACTCATTTATTGGAGAAATGAGGAGGTTGTAGATCCATTAAACTAGGGTAAGATCCACTTTAGGAGGGGAAACAATTTATGGGATAAGTGATAAGACCTCATTTGTAGGGATTCAAGGACATTTTTAACAGATAATGGAAAATTCCATGATAGAACCCTCTAGAATTGAAAGCTTCAAAATTATATTTATTTTTTCCTCATTTCAAGGGTCATCACACTTGTAGTGAAAGCAATCTACACTGACAAACACTTTTCCCTTTGATGCAACTTGCATCATCACACTTCTTGAACTAGGAAATTGTGATGGGGACCTAAATTAGTATTTTAGACAATATGATGCATAATTCTTGGAACTTATGGAGAATACATGCTTTTGTCTTTGTAGGGGATGAACACAAAGTGTCAATGAATGATGATTTATTTGGGTTTGGGGTCATTTGGTTGAATGTGAAAAAATTGCTTGGAAAAGATTTCCCCCTAAAGTACAAATTCAGAAGAAATGACTGAGAAATGAAGTGCTTTAGTATGTGAAAAGCATGGATCAAGAATAGAATGGTTCAGATCATGATTTGACTATTACAATACATTATAATCATGATATCGTTGGTGGGGTAGGCATACTTATACTCATTGTATAAGCCATTTTATATGTACAATAATCAAGGTCATGTCCATTAATCAAGTAATGTGGACCCATGCTTGGAGGACCTTTCTCCATGACTATAGCCATCATACTTTGTAATATTGTATGAATTCTGAAATCACAACTTGGATGGATGAGAATAGAGCTATGGTCATCTACCTCATCACTCAATAGTACGAGTATAACCACGTCAATATATGTGTTGGAGTCAAACATTGTAGACACCATATTATTACTAGGCAATGATGAAAATTGTTCATAGATGTGAGAGGAACCATTGTTAATGATAATGGCTCTCAAGGTACTAAGCGCAATATATGAGGTGTGAATGAATGGAATGGACTAGAACACCACATAGAATCTTCTGGTTGAAGGTCATGATGAAAACATGTTGCTGAAAGTGATGAAACTTGCCATTGAGGTATGCAGGCTCTAAGGAATTGAAAGGAGTTGCTAAGTTAACTTCATGGATTATGTGATGACGTTGATAGGAGGCAACCCATCATAGGAGGGACTTTATGTATCCCTCATCGACAACATGAAATATGTATCATGATTTGAGATAGAATGTTGATGATTAAGTGTTGGTTCAGGTGTGATAGACATGAAATAAGGTTTAAGGTATTGCAACAGATGCCAACTAAGGGTGGAATTCTCTTGAACATATCAACAACACTTATATGGAGTTAGAAACTTTGAGTCAAAGACCCATCATGAAGGATTTCATTAAGGTGTCATTAATAGAGAGGAAAGCATACTCACCAACCCAAAACAGTAATAGAGGTGACAGAGTGTCATACTCAAGAGAGACTTGTACCAAAAATAGGTATTATTCCAATTTTCCCCAATTTTCCAATAATTTATGTCAAATTCCACTTCATTATTTACAAGTTTTAAGATGATAGCATATCCCTTATCTATAAGTTCATTATTTAGATGAATCCTTTTGAGTATTTTTAATGATCCTTATGAAAGAGTGGTTCAGTCTCGTCATTCTTAATGAGTTCTACATTGTTTAATTTTTTTACGAGTCTAGTGAAGGTATAACTTGACTTCTTTTTCATCCTTGGAGAGTTTGGAAAAGAGGCAAAAAAGGAAACTCCAAAAGGTTTCATTTTATAATTTTTTCTCTTTGGCTCGAAAATGCATAAACAATACCCAAGAGAACCTTTTAGCGATGTTCAACTAAAGTATTCCTCTTTTATAAATATTTAATCAAGTCTAGGAAAGGGTTAAACATGTATTGGGTAGACATATTTTCATTTACATTAATGAGTTCAAAAATACAAGTGCTAGAGAATATTTTCATATTTTCAGAGTCTAAAAAGAAGTTAAAAGAAACTTCTTCTAGAGGAATGATTAGAAAAAAGATTAGCAACTAGTTCTAGTCATGATGGAACTACTCAAAAAATTTATAGGTCGAGAGACAGGCTAATAAGGTGACTCATTGTAGCGACTCCTCGAAGAAAGGGTAAAATACCAAGTGGAGGTGAATGATCATCCAAGTAGATAGTGGGAATGGAGTGACAAAACCAAGGCTCATCTAACAAAATTATATTGATAATAATAGAAATCATGAGAATATGTTTCATATTTATAGAAGCTTGAAACAAAGGAAAAACTATGCTTGAGAGTGGTTTCTTTTTTTTACACAAGCTTGAAACAGAGATAAAACTATGTTTCAACATGGTTTTGTTTTTACACAAGCTTGAAATAAAGGAAAAATATTCATGATATAAGTACATCGTCATGAGTATAAGGGTAGAGGCATCCCCCCCAGCTTCATTTCATTTGCTAACTCTTCCGATGGACCCAAATAGACTATTGGTTACTAATAGGTGGATGAAATGAAGGTTCATTTGCGAGATCACGTGAAATAATTGACTCAATTAGAGAGGAATTTGTATCATTTATTAATGAGTCTCATACAGGAAAAGAACTATGTGTATAGGTCTGTTTCATTTTTATACGATTTTAAAACATAGAAGAAACTATGCTCATGTAGACCAATTTCATTTTTTAATGAGCTTAACACAGTAAAATAACTTTTCTCAGGGTAACATGTTTCATTTTTTAACAAGCTTGATAGACTAGAAGAACTATTCTTATGACACATTGATTCATTTGTTAATGAGCTTGACATAAGAAAAGGAACTCTGCTCATATCTATGTACCTTGATCATGGCCCCCTGTAGGCCATGGCTTCAAAGAGGATCTCAGTAGATGGAAGAATAATACTCTAATAGGAAGACATATCAATAGATCCAATGGAAATATCAAGCTCTAATGCCTCAAGTAAATGATTCACCATATCACCTCTTGGATGCAGATCAAAAGAAGTAGAGAAAATAATGAAAGGCTCTTCTTCATCAGAAGGTGCAGCCATAGGAGAGGTTGTCACATAATTAACCTACGGTGGAGGAGATACCACTTGCATATTTGGAACATTTAAGGAAATTGGCGGATTGGTAGTCAAGTTAGGACCAATGAATGAAATCTAGTCAATGGTCACAATTTTTCCGTTATGCAAGAAATACATCACTCAAAATAGTGTGAACAAAAAAACAGTCATAGTATAAACTTAGTCTCACCCAAGGAGAAAGTTTAAAAGAAAGGGCCATTGGACTACCATAACATTAATACAATCATTTTCTCCTTCCAAGGTGACAGGAATTTGAGGAATGATCCCTAAGGTTCATTGATTCTTCTGTTAAAATCCAATAGAATCTAAGTAAGAGAAACAATCTAAGGGGGACCTATATCTTGCAAAGCAGTCGACGATAGAATGCTAAAAAAATCACCCTGATATATAATTATTTGATATAAGTTGTTATCACAATACTTCACCATGACTTGAAAGGGCATGTAAGAAAGAAGATGAGGCTATGTCAATTGATTCCAATCAGTGCTAATGACCTCATTAGTTGGAGTGGGTTTTGTGAGAATGGGAGAAATATCCCCTTGTTTAGTACAATTAGAAGAAACAAGAAGAACCTAAGCAGTATGAACATCACTCTATATGGGAAAAGTGTGATCGAATAAAGGTGGTATCAACCATTTTCTAAAGCAATGGTTTCTCAGGAATGACATCATGGAATTCACGTTCAGAGAAAGTGAGGTTGATTGTAATCGAGTAAATCACTTCGTCAACCAATGGAGAATTGGGTGAAAGATTTTGGTAGCCAGTGGGAAGTTATTTTTGAGAAGTAGTAAGGATTTCTATCACTTTGGATTCTTTATACATATAAGGGAAAATGTGAATTTGATGATTCCCTTCACATAACCTACAGGGAAACCTAGCTTTACCCTTCTTCCTAGGAACTTTATTATCACTATTTGATGGTTTGTTAATAGCATGATCTCCAGAGGCTGAAGCCAAGGGATGATATGAGCCTGTAGAACACACATATAACACTTTTGGAATACTAAAGAAATCTCTAAGAAGGTGATCAAACTTACAAAGAATGCAAGGGAATTTAACTTTACAAGTCTTGTTGTAAGATTTCTCAAAATTAGTTGAATTAGTAGTGATGGTTGCATGGTTTTCCCCTCACTTATTTTTCTTCTTCTTGATCATCATTTTCTCCTTCTTCTTAGCTTCATGGTTACTAGCATTAATACATTCACCAAATGAGGAAGAAGAAAGGGAGGAAGAGACATTGGGTGAAGAAGGAAAAGGGTCAATTTGAGTATCAATGTGATGATGATGTTGTTCAGGTGGAGGACTTGGTTGTGAAGAAGTGTGGACATTCAAAACCAAAGAGGTTGAAAAAAACCAATCTAGTAAACCTATGGTAATCTCAGGAAAGGAAAATGTAGCCATATAAGGAGCACCAACATTTCCAAAAGAAGGAAAAGGACCAAGATTCCTATAAGACAGGTTTCCTTGACTAGTAGACACCAGATCTATTCCCACCAAAATTAACCTGAGGTCTACTAAGGAGTATAAAGTGATTTAATTAAGTGATTTTAAAAATTAAAAACAAAAATATAAATTAAACGGGTAACTAGGAATATAACGGCTACTAGGTCATTGTGAATTGCAATATACAGTTAAGTACATGTACGAAATCTCCCTGAATTTTGTGTTTGGTGTATCACACTTAACAAGGTTTTTGACTTAGTTACCTATGGCGAGTTTGCAACCTAGTGGCGACTTCACAAATATACTCAGAGGTATGTGGAAGCACATTTTGTAGTAGTGTTGCCTAACACGTAACCATATAACGGGGTTGTTCCTATATAATAATTATACGTGTACTTGAATCCTATATACCAAACGGTATCTGGAATAACATTAAAATATACCCTAATGTACTTGGAAAACCAACTGTCACTAGGAGCTAACTTTGACAAGTAAGGATAACTCCTATGTTTAGAGATAGTAGATCACATCTTCTAGCCTAGACCACTAAATTTGTCTTCAATGTCTAAAATTCTCCTTAGGTTAATTGTAAAATTTAATGTTTATCTTGATGAACGTTTCGGTTTCAAGGATAAAAATGAAATGGCCTGAACTTCTAAAATGAACTCTTGTCATTCAATGAAGATATATCTAAAGAAGGGAAGGTGTTTCATATATTGATGTAGAAAACAAGAACTTCCAAACAAGATCTCCAAATCTATTATTCCAATTCAAAACCTTAATGCATAAAGAAATGAAACTTTTCTTTTTCTTTCCTTTTTATATTAAAAAAAAAAAGAACATGAAAATATGACACGATTATTGACACAGACATAATGAAAATAGATTGAAACATAAATATGCAGGGTCCTTTAATGAATCAATAAGAAATCCAAATTATTAAAAACCCCAATTAGCAAGAAAAAGCAACATGAATCAAACTCTTATCAAAAGGAAACCATGCTCAATTTTAAATAAGTTGTTGGCTTTACAGAGACTTTGGACAAACTAGAGACCCAGGAGGACATGGAAAACAAAAGAGAGTTGAGAGAAAGGTGTAAAAAGTACAAATTTGTTTCATTTATAGGATCCACATAGTTAAAATAATTGCAGCAAAGAGATGCATTGCACGTAATACACAAAAGAACTACAATGCATCGTAATTAATACATAAAGAAACCACAATGAAAGCAACCAATGTAGTTAATACATAGGAAAATTGTGATGCATTCTCACTTATTGGACATGGAAACTAAAATAATTCATATTGTCTCGAAATAAAAAGTGCATTGGGGCTAATTTTTCTTAAAACGCACAAATGAAACCCTAACCAAGCTCAAAATTATGCTTTCCTAAGTCCAATAATAGTTTTAATGGGACAAATAGAGTTGACTTTAGAGGTCCTAAAAGGCTATGGAAAGGAAAGCACTAAAGAACATCTCTCTCCCCAGTGGACTCGCCAAGTTTTTTATTGGTGAATTCCTTTTGCAAACATAAGAAATCTCCCTAAACCTAGTGGTTTGATACAAAAACAACCAAGGCATAGTTTATTTTCTTTCCTTAGAAAAGTTTGAAATACGGATGAAAGTATTACTTGGAAACTAATCTAAACTCTCTTGTTCTTGATGCCTACAAGATTTAGCTCCAACTCCAAATGTTGTAAGTGGAACATGTGAATCATCGAAAACAATCAAGAGAACCAAAACATAGAAATAGAATATGCAAACAACTCTAAACAATAAGCCAAGGATTCATCGTTCTACATATGCATAAATGAGACTAGGAAAACAAGGAAATTCTTTATTAATAAAAGTAGGATAATATTACAACCCTTGTAGGCCTTG
Organism: Pinus taeda; assembly: GCA_000404065.3. Lineage (NCBI taxonomy): Eukaryota > Viridiplantae > Streptophyta > Pinopsida > Pinales > Pinaceae > Pinus > Pinus taeda. The sequence goes on from APFE031636411.1 coordinate 72,002, forward strand.
AACTTCTAGATCTCTCTGAGTTATATTGGCTTTCAATTTCCACAATAACAAGCCTTGAATTACACCTTAATACATGGATTGATTGTGGACCTATAGAATCAAATGAGAAGCATGAGGACGTAACTAAGAGTCTCAAAAAGCCAATCTAATCCTAATAGCATGTAATTCATTTATAGGAGAAATGAGGAGATTGTAGATCCATTAAACTAGGGTAAGATACATTTTAAAAGGGGATAATCTCTATGGGATAAGTGGTAAGACCTTATTTGTAGGAATTCAAGGGCATACTTAACAGAGAATGGAATCTTCCACAATAGAAGCCTCTAGAAGAAAAAGCCAAAAAATTATATTTTTTTTCCTCGTTTCAAGGATTAGCACACTTGTAGTTAAATATACATTGACCAATGTTTTTCTGCTTGATGTAACCTACGTCATTGCACTTTTTGAACTAAGAAGGTGTGATGATGGCCTAAATTAGGGTTTTTAGCCAATATAATGCAAAAATCTTAGAGCTTCTTGAAAGGACATGATTTTGTCTTTTTAGGGGATGATCTCAAAGTGTAAATGGATGATGATTGATCTACAAAACTACAAGAAACATCTTCATATTTAACTTCATAAAGTCTCAAAAACTTATGAATTTGAAGTGTGTCTTCATATATGCTTTTTGCACCATCACAATCAAACTTTAATTGAGACAAGTTGTAAATTAATTTCATAGGGATTTTAAGATTCAATCTACTATAAAAGCATCTTGAAATTATGATTTGGGAAGAATTAATTTAAGATGAGAGATTCAAAATAGACTTCATGAACTCATCTTATCATCTATCCCTCCTTCACATAGGGGGTATCCCCATTATCAAGTCCTAACTATACCTCACATCATTTGGAGTAGGAGCCTCATTTGGATAATAGGGCTAACCACAACTGGTCTTACAGATTTTCCTTGGTTGCAATTATCAACATAAGAGACTAGGAAAACAACCTTTGAAACAATCAAGTTGACAATGTGAAGAATACAATTGAAATGTATATGAGCTTCTTCCAAAACCAGAGTAGAAAGAGTTATCCATGAAGAGAAAAGTAATAGTACTATTCTAGTAAATACACACAAGAGCATGGAAAGAATCATAGTTAGTTAGCATGTGAAATAGTTCACATAGTCAGAACAATCATGAAAGCAAGTAACAATGTAATAGTTTATTTTCATTAGTATGTATAAACATATAAATACACCACGAGCAATGAAAGGATAGTCTTAGAAGAATTCACAACATATGAATAAAAGTGCACCAACTATGAGAGATTCGTATATTAAGTGAAATTTCCAAGATACATGATTACAATTATGCAACACTATCCACAATAGTGGAATATTAAGTCACCACTTGCTCCTCCAAAAAATCATGTTCTCTCCTATGGAAAGCTAGAGAAGCCAAGGTGAAAAGACATTTTTCTTAAGCCATTATGGTTTATTTTTAACAAGTGATTTGACTCTCCACCTATCATGTGACACTTGACCTCCCTCATGACTCTTGAGCATCCATGTGACTTTTCGAATTCCTATGTGAGCTTTGAGCTTATACATGGATCTAGAAGTTTCTAATGACCCTTCATGTTCCATGTGTGACCCTTGGGATTCCAAACATTTTAAAATTTACCATTTTTTAAAACACAATATTACATTCCACCAATAATGTGGAAAAATACATGGGACCAAACAACACTCTTGCGTTGACACTTTGAATGACCATAACTTCATGATTGTTACATGAGATTTGATGGAAATGTATGATGTGAGGTTCCTTTTTGCAGTAGTATGTATTCAACTCTTCAATATTATCTAGGATTTGCTTCACCTTCACATCCCAAAGGGTCTGGATGATGTTTGGAATCTTCTAAGTCATCATGAGTTGCCATCTCTCAGTCATGGTCAATAATTCCTTTACTCCTACTTGGTAGCATCTTGGTGTCTTGTTTCCATGAGTGTCCTTATTGTAACATGTTCCTCTTGACCTTCTTGATCATCATATTTCCGTGATAGGATGACATCACCTACAAATGATCTTCATTTATAACAAGAAAACATCAGTCGCATAATCATCTATTCTATCTATGTTTTCTCATGTAACATGTTGACTGCGATGGGACATTGTACAAGGATTGAGGGAAGGGGCCTAGAAATTGCATTGCTGAGCACTACAGAGATAAAGTGTTGTTTACTGGAACTCTTCAATGTGTAATTAGGGAAGGTTCATCAAGTTTTGTTGCTATGGGCAAGTCCAGGAGACAAGGGTGGTAGGATTTCTCACTATGGATGCATAGTGCGCAGTGCTAAAGGAAAAGGAAATAGGGATTGTACAATTTAACATTGTAAGGACTAAGGGATGACCCTACTATCCACCAAAATAATACAATGCATAGTTGAGGTAAGCAACGACAATGAATTGCACAATTGGGCAAGTAAATGAGACAAAGAATGCAAGTTTAGGAACTGTAACTACACAATGCGTGGTGATTAAAGACAAGACTCTAGTATTGTGCACTTGGGCACTATAGTGACCTAGAGATGGACCTACTACTTACTAGAACCATGCAATGTGAAATTGGAGGAACATCTAACCAATGAATTATGTAGAAAGCGAAGGAAATTATTAAGAATTAGGTCACTATGCTTTGAGGTTGCTCAATGTGTAGTTGAGGAGGTTGTCCCCTAGGATTGCATACAAGATAAGTTTAAGCAATAGGAGGCTCATGACTGAGACTTCGAGGTATACAATGTTATCATCACTTATCCATAAGCTAAATGTGTTCATGAGTTATGCAAGATGTGACGTTAGAGAATGAATCCAAAATTGACTAAGTGTGACATCAATAAGATTTTATAGTAATATCATATGATAGGTGTCTAACATGATCACACACGCATATAGACCAAAGCACATAAAAATTAGACACATAGTACATAAAACCAAGTAATGTAAAATGAAAAATCAATAAAAGAACGTTATCTCCAAGACAAGCACTTCAGATGTAATGGGCGTCCAAATCGAACATAAATTAAGGCCCATCTCACCATCTGCCAGCACATTAAGCCTCTATTTTTTTGCATTAGATGACATATTTTTATCTTTAATATGTTCATTAGGAAGGTTTAGAGAAGATTGCATATTTGTGCCTAACATTATTTATTTTTGTATAATATTGTGAGAATATTGGGCATATTATGATGATTTGGAGGATGAGATAATCTTGGGACTTGATACCTACTATAGGAGGATCAAGTTTGGATAAAAAATGAAAAAGATATCATAAACTTACTAACAAATTCTCTAGATCAAGTAATTGACGAAATCTAGGAATGTGTTCCTTATCATTTAATGCAAGTTCCTAGTGTTGGCAACCAGATCCACTATTTGAAGGATTTTCGAGGGGGGAAGATTCCTCCTTTCAACGAGAGTGCTTACCTATCAATTTTTATAGCTACCAATTATAATTTTCCTCTAGGGGCATGTAATTCTTAGTCTTCTTTTGGAGAAAATATGTTCTTTAGCAACTCCACTTTCATTTCTAGTAGGGATATACTTGGATTGATACAAATAATGAAGTTTGGAGTCATTTTTAGCTTCTAAATATTGGTGTCCTTCATATGAATCTCATTTTAATTGGTCTTGGCCATTCCAATATCCTTATATCCCTCTTGTATAATTTATTTATGTCTTTTGAAAGTCTTTTTCACTTGCATCTATTATATTCTGCATTTACTATTCATGCTTCTTTTGTTGTAGGTTACATTGGTTAAATGATTGAAGTGAGTTTTTTAGTAGGTTATTTAATGATTCACAAGAATTATTCATCCTTATAACAACTTTTAAAAGTTTTCTTCGTCATTGAGCTACTTGGATTGGGTTACTAGTTCATGAATCTAGAATTTATGGAAGTCCCATGTAGCAAAATAATAGTAATTTTCTGCAATTTTTTAGGACATGTTAAGGAGATTAATTTGAGTTGATTCCACTTGTAATGGGTCATAAAATAATTCAAGTTAATAAAAAAAAAAATTACCCCATAGTATTTTCACTTGATTAAGGTAGGCATTTGGTAGGTTAACTAGCTCACTAATTCTTGAATTTTTCAATTTTTACAGTAGTATTTTTCTCATATATTTTAGCATGTGTTAACAAGGCTATTTTGGAGTGATTCCACCTATAATGGAGTCCTAAGACATCCAACTTAATAAAAAAATCTCATCCCATTTTTATTTCATTTACTTGGGCATTCAGAAAGTTATTTCCTCCTATAGCAAAATAGGACCTCTTGTAACACCTCTTGTAGCACCTCCTCTAGCACTTATATAGCATGTGTAAACTTAAACATATATTATCCAAAAGATTTTTTTTTGTCTCTTAGGATTTAATAATGACCCCTAGGCTCTGAATCCATGATTGAGGAAGACCAAAGACCACTCTAGACCCATATTTCCTTGACTACAAGTAAAAATCTGCAATTAGAATTAGAAGAAACATTTCCACATTTGAATAAGAATGAAAGTTTTCTTATGAAATGTACATGGATTCTGTTACTAAAGATAAGTTTCCTTCAAAAATAGTGATAATGCAAAGTATATTAGACTTGATTCTTGAATGCATGCAACCTTAAGTTTTCCATTACAAGCATTATTGTTGAAAATATCAAATTTCATTTTTTGAAACAACATTCCACATTGTGCAATTATTGTATTAATTTACATTCTAAAAGTAGACTAATGTTTCCATATTTATAATTAGGTTCGTGTTCGATTTCATGTCATTTACTTCATTTCATGAGATCAATGAAAGCAGGAGAAATTGCGTGTTGCACATACAGTTCTGACACCTCTTAAGTTTGTACGAACCTCAAGTTGATAATTTAAGTTGGTACGCTTGGGAGTTGCAACATTCTTGTTGTAATACTGGGGCTAATCACTTTTTGGCACCATTTTTAGGGAGGTGCGGAAGTATGCATTTTTTCTTCCCTAGTTGATTTATTTCTTTTATTTTATGCCAAAACACACAAAAATTGCATTATGCATCTTTCGTTTCAAAAACAATAAATTGCATTGGATTAGTGTTTTCATTCAAAAAATCATAAAAACAAAAAAAAAAAAAAAATCTTCAGTACCACAACCCCCCACTTGATCATGTGGTGAAGTAAGAAACACATCACAATCCACTTTTTTAGGTAGAAGAAGAATAGGCGGCAGAGAAGGTAGGAGAAATGGATGGAGAGGATGACAATGAAAAGGATCTTGTTGGATTTCTCATTCAAGATACTAATGTCAATGTGCATATGAAGAACATCCCTCCATATTTCCTTCCAAACATCTATAGTATGAGGTCAAAGGATCCAGAAACCTTTCTCTTTGAATTTGAATTCCTTTGTAGATCTTATGGTTACTTAGTAAACACTCAAAAATTGAAATTGTTCCTGGAAACATTGAATGATAGAGCTCTTAAATGGTTCATTAGTTTAGGAACTAATTCAATAAGATCACAAAATGATATGAAAAATATATTTCTAGAAAAATATAAAGATCATGATCTTAAAGAATAAATCTTTAGAATGAGTCAAAAAGAAGCCGAGATCCTTGAAGATCTAATAGAGAGATTTGTGTATAATATTAAGAGGGTAAAATTGCATCATTTAGGATTTGACACACTAAAAAGCCTCTTATAGAGAATAATTAGGTATGAGTGGATTGATCTCCTTGATCTCATAAGTAGAGATGATGTACACCAATTATCATTTGAAGAAATTTGTGAAATATGAAAGCACATCTCAAGAGGAAGGGCAAGGGTAAGTAAATCAACATCAAGATTGGTAAGTCAAGATGAAATTGGAGATTTTCTTGATAACTTTAAAACAAAAATTCTTGGAAATCTAAGTGAACAAGTAGAAATTTTAAGAATGAAAAATGAGAAAAAAGAGGATGTTGATATTTGTGTTATCCATGCATAATCAAATTCTACTAAATATTACCCATCATTACTAAGGTTGGATGAGGTTTACCAAGAGGACAACAGAGAAATTCAATCACCAAAGAAACTATGTTATATATCTCAAAGAAGACCATGTCATCCTAGTCAACCTGATATGATGCAAGAACCTAATTCACAATTTAAAGGTTATGCACATCCATCTCAAAGTAATTGGAACACACCCTTTCCTTCGAAACCTTGGCCATCTCAATCCCAAAACCAATCTTGGAAAAAATGTTGGCAAGGACCTTATGGGATAAATCCTCAATATACTCCACATGGAACTCCATGATATCCCTAACATCCACCTCCACCAAAACCACAACCCCAACCACATCCATATCAAAGATCCATTCCCACACAACTACCTATACCACCATTTCCAAACCCACACAAGGAATTAGCTTAGCCCACTTACAATTCTAAGGTACAGTACTTCCAAAAATCTCCTCTTGATATAAATGGTATTAATCTTAGCTCAGAAAGAGTAATGCAAAAAGGAGATTCTCTTCATGTCATTGAAGGACAACATTCAAAAAAATAAGATTCAAAATAGGAGACCAAAGAATCATGAGTTACACTTAATGAAGAGAAGACATTAGAATCATAGGTTGAGGAAGTTCCATCATGTTCGCCATCATATAATCTAGGTGCTCAAGAGAATAATCAGCAAAAAGAGGGAGACTTGAATGTCATGGTAGAAGAAGAAATGAAGAATGATCTAGACGAGCAAGAAAACTAACAACATCAAAGCTATATTAAGGTTTTGCTTCATAAAATCAAGAAGATGGAGCATCACCTTCTTCTTCAATAATGCTTGATATCATAAAAGTGAAAGCATTTGGTCTCTAAAATATAGGTACAATTCAAAGAATATATTTCGAGCCTATGAATGAGTTTATATGTCATATTTATGTGCACATGAATCCATTGCAAGTGTTCCTATACATGGAATCGATTTTGTTTTTTTAAGTACAGTAGGATAGAAATAAAAAATAAAAATTGGAAAAAAAGAAAAAAAAGAAAAGTAAAATCTCAAGTGAAAACCTCCTTTGAGGCACCTGAGATTTCTTCATTGATTCAAAACCTCCATGAGGTGGTAAATGGGTTGTAAAAAGAGGAAAGAGAGAAAAATAAAATATCCTAGGTGAAAACATCCTTTGAGGCGCCTAGGTAGACGTACTAATCGAAAACCTCATTGAGGTAGCTAGTAGGCCTAGGGAAAAAGGAAAAAAAGATGAAAAATGAAAAGGAAACAAATTATTTTCTCCATGTATCTCTCTCTTATGAATGTGGGTGCTCTCCAACATTTGCAAGCAACAAGAACAATCTAGCACCAAAATAAAAAAAATTGATCAAAAACCTAGTCAAAGGAAGTCAAGTTATGGCTTTCTCCTCCTTTGCCCATAATCTCCAACATGACCAAGGCCATTTCAATCCATCACCCTAATCCATTTCCAACATCCACCAATCATTTCCAAGTATTTCCCATTCATTTTCCTCTCTATCCTAAAATGCTACAAGAGGCCAAAATACACAGAGCAAAATTTGTTTTTAGCATATCTCAATAACTGTGCATCCATTTTCTGAGATATTTCATGGGGAGATGCATATGGATGATGATAACATGCTCAAAGAATTTAGAAAATTCCAGTGCACACATTTCGAGAAATTGGTCTCATCACCTACAACCATTTTTACTTTTTCTTGAGATTCGTGCATTTTTTCACTGATATGTTTATGGGGAGAGGCATAAGGATGATGGAAAAATTCTCACCAAATTTCAGGTCAATCTATTCTATTAGTTGAGAGATATGGATAAAACAATTATGATTCAAGAGACTCTCTTGAAATGCTACAGGAGAAACCAAAAGTGCTACAGGAGGGAGATCAACTTGGAAAAAGAGCCCAAAAGGTCCTATTTTCCTTATGAAATGTTGGGAGAGGTCTACACAAATTGGTTCACTCCAATCACCACTCCATTCAGCCAAACCCATCACCAAGTTTGCACCTTTGAGCACACATGAAAAGAAACATAGAAAAAGGACTCTGGCGTCATATTTTTTTTCCTTTGCCACAAATTTCACCACCTTTTTAAGATGTTATTCTTGTGACTAAAACCCACTATCAATTGTCCAAGTCCCTGAATGCAGTGTGAGATTGTGAGAAGAAACTGAATGAATTATACAACAGAAAAACAATCCTGTAGTAGCCTTCATAGATTCATTAGAAACCATGATGCAATGATTCTTATTTCTCTAGAATTAAGAGTTGGTCACCCTTGAAGATTGAGGAAGCCACACAATCCCTGAGGAGCAGTTGTAAGGTCACCCATCTACTCCAACAACAACATATCGAAAACTAGAAAGATACATGTAAGCAAGAAAGGTTCCATCAGTCAACTACATCATGTGAAGACCTATACACAAGAAAAGAAAGAAAATTATCACCTCCAAAGGATCATGGATTGATCATTAACTCAACAGTAGCATGCATGCCTCTCTAGCAACCAGCATGTAAGTATAGGTATGCAATATTCTTCACCTCTTCTCTTAAGCATGTTATGGTTAGAATTTTCATCATCAATGCATATGATATAAGGTTTTATAAGCTAAGGATGGGTCAACAATATCATCCACCCCTAACGAGTTTATTGCATCTAACTCCCTCACTCATGTAAGGTGGAAAAGAAAAATTAATAAGGGTGATGATTATGAGGAGTGGGTACAACGGTTAAAAAAGGAAATTACCACTTAAAGGGAACAAAAGTATGAGGCTCAAATTCACTTACACAATTAGTCATTCGGAAGAAATAGTTAGATATACCCATCAGGTATGAAAGGACAAGCTAGATGCTATTAGAGACTATCTAGGGTGCCATCGAGCTAGTTCAAAAAATGTTTGCAGATGCTATAGGAAGAGCTACAGGAGGATCTTAACTACTATAGGAAGTCCAAAAGGATGCCACAGGACAAAACTAAAGGAAACATTGGAGCCAAAACTACCCAAAGTTGTCCTCAAATCCTCATGCACATGACAAAGTTATCTTTAAAGAAGTAAGTGGATTTCTCCCTCTCTTTATTCTATACCTTTTCATGGCAAATTCTTCTTGAGTTAAGAGCCATGTAGAAAAAAATTATGCAATATTTCCATTTGGAAATTTTTATATGTGAAAGAAAGATAAGGTCAAAGGAAAGTTTTTTTAGATAAAAAAGAGTTATTAGCATCCTTCTCCCCCTCTGAAAAAAGGAAAACTTGACAATGTCTCTAAAATCGAGACTGCTCCAACGCCAAAATTTGAAATACACCTAAGTAACCTTGAGAAGGAGAAGTAGGAGAAATGGGGGGAGGTTTCAACGAAAGGGGAAGAAACCTTTGATAGGCATGGGAATGCTAGCCAATAGAGAACCCATATCTAAGAAACTCAAAAGCACAAACTACCCTGCAACAAGAGAAAACATAGTTACTAGAGAAGAAACATAGCTACTACAAGAAGGGACAAATTTTTACAGGAGAGGACATTGTGCTACAAGAAAGTTTAGAGAGCTGCAAAAAAACTAATTTTGAGCAACTTTACCCTATATTTGAAGAGGTACATCTAAGAGAAAGGTGAGTACACATTTTGTTGTACCATCTGTGGACAAGAAACCTGGAAAACCTCTCATTCCTTCAACCAAAATTATGATAGTAGTTTGAGAATAAAAAAATTGAACAAGAATGTTTCTTTTCAGTTAAGCAAGATAAGAAAGGAAATGGAATTATTTTTGAGTTAATTATGAATTTTTCCTTCCTCTAACCAATATGGATAAAACTACTCTTTTACTCGTATAGTAGATTGGGAGTATTGGTTTTCCAAACCATGGAAAATCATAGTGAAAAATCATGGGGGGTGGTAGTTTCAATTCAAGGGAGTCCACAAATTCATCAAGGATGTTAATTATCACATATGTTATGGATAATGTTCGAAAAATTGCATAATGGACAATCATCGTGGAAATTAATAGGGGGAATTTTCTTAAGGCACATGTAATCACCAAAATATTTATCATCTAGCCTAATTTACTAGGTGGATCGAAGTACACCATGTAAAGCCAATTTTGCCATAGTAAAACTACTTTCACTATGAGAAATTACCTAATAAGCCACCTTTGTTAAGTAATTTATAGTTAAACCCATGAAGAAAAATTAAATAAATCACTATTTATTTGATTTTCTTCTAGGAATAATTAATTAAACAATTGTTTTATTATTATTCCTTGTCAAATTTGGACCCATCATGAAAAATAAATAATAAATCATTATTATCTTATTTTTCTCTAAGAATAATTAATTAATCACTAATTAATTATTATTCTTTGTTAAATTTGACTACATCCCTTAGGAAATAATTAAATAAATTATGATTTGTTTATTATTCCTTAACTATTTCCTTGCGATGATAAATAAATCATTTATTTATTTATTATTTCTAAACAAAAGTCTAAATACTTTTTCCCTCTTAAGAAAATATAATAAAATATTCCAAGTGGTTATTCCAAGAATGGGATTAATAATATTTTACTATTTCTCATTATTCAAGGATAACTCAATATTTTGTTATAAATAGAAGGATTTTCCATTCATTATTTACTTTTGATTATTTTCATTGTTGCACTCATTGTTGTAACTCTGATTATTTTCATTGTCGCACACCATATTTTTGCCCAGTTTTCAAATTATAGAGGAGAGAGACTCTACACAAGTTGAATGCATTTGATGATAGCCAAGAACCCATCCCATAGAAGGGGATAGGTAACATTTATCTATTGCCTTCACAACTGTTATTATAAAATCATTCTTTATCTGGTTTCCATTGGATGATTGGAGTTATTACTCTTTCTTTTTTTTGTTTAACTACGATTGTAGCATAGATCCAGACTTTGGCAGGTTTCATTTCTATCAGTTGCTCTAGATCTACAATATTTAGCAGCCATTTATATTGTTGAGATTGCTTGTCATCCACAATCTTAAGTGGGTTCTTTTCATACATCATTGAGAAGAAAACACAACAACAAAATTGGCAACTCTAATGGGGAATAACTTCTATTTGGAAACTTGGGTCTCCAATACAAAAATGGCGACTCTACTAGGTTTTATACTTTAGATCTAGAAACCTTGGTGACCTTTGGTTTTTAGCTTAGGTTTTCTTATTTTTTCAATTTTATTAATGTTTTCTAATTTTTTAACCCTAGATCTTATAAATTTCTGATTTCCACACTCTTTTCGGTATTTTTTGCAGGTCACAGGAACTAGCTACGACAAAGGCGACACTTTTTTCCAAGATTTGTGACCGAGATCCATGGAACAAATCACAATTTTTAGCCCAAAAACTGTGATCTAGGCTTCAAAACGCATCTTTAAGGCCAAAAAGTGCGATCCCTATAGAGAAATAGGTCAGTTTCTCCGATTTCTAGGTTTTAGGGTTTTTCTTAGATTGGTTTCTGGGTTTTGCAAACAGTTCTCTTCTGGGTGTCTGTCATTTGTCTCATCCCGCTTAAGCATTGATCCACTTTGTTTTACTCTTCGAAGTCAAATTTAGCCTCCCATAGGGCTTCTAATATAATTCCACCTTCCTAGGAGGAGTTTAGCTGAGTGAGTAGTCTAAATTTCTATAGCACTTTTAGTCACATCTTCCATATCAGTGCCTTTCTATATCAGATATGTTAAGATAGGTTGTTACCATCCATAGTGTCACATTTACGCTTGCTTGGTTATTTTTCTTAGGGTCCCATCAATTTCTCTAGGTGGTTCACCCATCTCCCTATCATTTTGAAGTGATATTCCCTCTGGTTTTTTACTGTTGTTGCACCACTTTCTAGTAGCTTAATGTCACTTGATCCTAGTCACACCAACATTCATATCTCTTGACGGTTTTAGTGTATTTCCCATCAGTTTAGCCACCCAGCACTATAGTGTCTGCAAACCTAGTTTCGATAGGGTTTAGTTAATTCTTTTTGTTGGGAATAGGTCCCCCGGGGTAAATTTTGGGGTTCAAACCCAAGTTTTGGGGCAGAAGGCCCAAATTTTGTATGAAGAAATGTAAAGTTTCGGCATTTTGTGGTCACGAAGCGTGAAGATATAAAGTCAAAAAGGGTTTCCGCCCTTCGTCTAGATAGGTTGTGTCAGCCTGATGAGACCCTCCCTTAGTCCACGGACCATGGGATTGTATAAAAAGGAGGTCTTAGAGGAGTCTAAGGAGTGAGTTCAGTTAAGTAGAGTCATTGATGAGTTTATAAAGTAGCTAAGAGCAAGAGTCTTAGCATAGGAAGAAGGCTCTGTTGCTGAGTGCGCAGATGCCTAAGATAGAAGTTCGTAGCTGAGTGTGAAAACCCCTACAGCTGTGTGCGCAGGGTGGTCAAAGTCTGTACTAAACGTCTGGATCATCAATAAATAAGAGTATTATGAAATTGTTGTGTATTTTACTTCTGTCAATTGCATGCGATTATGTTATGTTATATCAACTCTTACCTTAGGGATGTTTGTCTCAGCAATGGAACTGGTAACTCCACTAGGGAATATAGTCATGTATTTGCTATAAGGGTTATGTTTTCCTTTATCTATGCTTTCCTTTCTTATTTCTTGATTTTTCGAGTATTGTTGAATCACTTACAGTTTGGATAATCAGTCGGATATTCTAGATCAGGCCTATATATTTTATTTTTCCTTATTTTTCTACATATACATCCTTTTTCTTATATACAGAGGCATACACATATGGTTTCTGCCAAAGAAAGCCACATACAAACCAATTTCCTCGGAAACAATCGCATTTACACATGGACCTATAATTACACAGTCACATGTATTTGGAAAAGGTGATATTTTTAAAAATTTTCCTTCAGTCAAGGGTGCAACATGGCTTTTCTGCTTTCTTAAGGTCATTTATAGTTTGGAATGGTCTTGTTTCTCGCTGCTGTCAGTTTACTTGTCTCTTTTTACAAAAATATTTTGTCAACCTAGGGTTTGCAATTTTTTGAAGTTTTTACATTTTAAGTTTTTGTTTCAAACCTTCACGGTGAAGTGTCTGACTGTTCTATGCTTATGGAACAATTATTTGGTTCCCAACTTGCTTATAATCCAATATTTTCATTACATTTCTTTACATTCTTGAAGTTGAGTTATTTGGTTTCTTTTTGGTTTTTTAGAAGGGTCTTTGTGATTTTGGTTCAGTGACAGATTTTGGTTCTCTGAAGCCTTTTTGTTTATCTGAATCTTTGATGTATCCTTCAAGTCAAGTTGTACAAGTGTTTTGGTCTCTTACTCACATTAATCATATCATCTTGGTAATTATTTATGGCTTGTGAAGTTTGGAGCCTTTTTGCTTGATTTTGATCTTAAGGTGATTGATTTCTTTGGCTTCTTGAAACTTTTATTTTAAGTCCTTAAAAAGGAAAAAGAAAAACATATATTTTTCCTTTCCTTTCTTTGGGTTTTTATCTTTTTTCTTATCAACAAGTTTGCAAATCTTTGTTTCAGGTTGGAATTTGCTTTGCATGGGAGATATTTTCTTGGATATTTGTTTCTCCTTATTGGATCAATTTTGGCTTTAGGTCTTCGAAATAACACATTTGTTTATTTATAGAATTCCACAGAGTCTTGCATTTAGGAATTCTTGTATGCATTAAGGTAGTTTTCATTTTAGGAATTTTAGTCTCTTTTGATAGATGTTGAATGTGTGTGTATTTAAATGAAAAAGAAAATAGTTTTTCCTTTCATAGATTTCTCATAGAATCTTATAGAGATCACTTTTCATTGAAGAAAAAGAAGTTGCATTTGCATGTACCCTAGCTTTCTATTGGTTTATTTTTGCATTAGAACATCATAAGTTTCACTTACACTACCCGTGACCTAAATAACAACAAATAAAATCAAGCGTTTAATCTAAAATAACCTATATTTTATTTTGTCATAGATACATTAGTTAGTCTAGGGCATTTACAGCCTTGGAATAGGTGTGTGGAGAGTAAATTCTCTATGGACATTATAAACTAAAACATAGAAGTTGATTAAAGAGTGAGAATCTAGCCTCATTAAGCTATCCAACAAAGCTATTCTAACACATGAGTAAAGCATGAGGATGAGTGAAGACAGGTAAGGAGAGATACCCCCTCTCCTACTTGTTGGATCATGTGCCTGTGACTATTTTGGACAAGATCTGATTACAAATTGGTGACCTTAGTTGCCTATCCTAGGGACCACACAGGTGAATGCAAAGGGGAATACCCATGGTACCTGAGAGAGACATTGGATCACTTTCATTGTACTTATAGAGGGTGCCTTTGCAAAACTTGGGTACTTGCACTGGAAAAGGATATTGTCTATAGGTTAGTGTAAGTCTTTCTCATATATTCGTTGGTAGGTTTGGGCCATCCTTATCCCAAAATATATTCAAAAGGTACTTATATTCACTTTATTTTATTTTGGTATTTGAGCCTAATCACCTCGAGCATAAATACTTGGAAGTTGGTTGTTTGGTTGTATATCTATGGACTTTTAGTGATTTCTCTTTGCTCCTAGATTACCATAATGTTTTATTTTTTGAGTGGTTAAAAGTTCTCTTAATATTTAAAGGTGGTTGATTAATAGGTTCATTGGTCTTAGAGGCTTTGTGGGGTTTCACCTACAAGTGTCGAGCCTTCATCTAGAAGGTGTGGGAGCAGTTCTACTGGTGATTTTCAACTAGTATTAGTTGATGTATCAGAGATTAATCCTATTTTAGGGGAGCTCATTTCATAGGTTGAACCTAGTTCAGTTCATAATTTGGATGGAAATGGTCAAGTCCTTAATAGGGTTCTCTTCCAATCAGAAAAGGAGATTGATATTGAGGACATACTTGAGTTCCCAATGATGCCTTTGAAACCTATTCCTTCCCATCATTCTTACGTTGTATCATACGTAGGTACCCCGACTCACAGGGTGGCAATCCCTATTCACTCTCCTTCTTTTCTTGCGATGGCCAATGTTAGTGGTGTAAGTATGGCTATTAATAATTCTGGTGTGTAGACACCTCCTTTGGTTGTAGTAATGGGTATTATTTATATATCTATGGTTACACCTATTACAGTAGCTATTGGCTCTAGATCCATTCCAGGTCCAAGTAGGGGCACCCAACCTTCTGCCACTTTCACTGGTGTCTATCCTTTCCAGATTCCATCCAGTGGGATTCCTTCAGTTCCTTAAACCTTCCCATATATTTTTTCCACATCTATGAATTCTATTCCAAGTCATTTAGTATCTTTTCAAAGTGGTCATATTCCTCCTTCCAATCCATACTTGAACTCAGGATAGCCTCATCATGTTAATCCTTCCCAAGCGAGTAAAGGATGGAAAAAATCCTTCCATAAGTGGTTTAGGTGCTACGAACTTGTCCAATATATTTGGTCAATAGAAGATTATACCCTAACCCTTTAGCCAAAACCTCACAGGTCTTTCTTCTACTAGCTAGTGCATGGAATCCTTATCAGGTGCTTTCCCCTTCTTTCAATGTTCTGCTAAGAGGAAATTACCTTATGTATGGTTACCCTGTGGAAGGGGGTGGATACAATATGAATACTTATGGTCCACAAGGATTTATTTATGGTTCATTTCATTCTATGAGTAACCTTTCACAACTTACTACCTCTGCAAATCCACAATACCCTTTTCCTAATGTCAGAAATTCTTCTCTTGGTGGGTGGAATTCTCCTGCTTCTCTATGTTGACTGTTCCTAGAAACTTTAAACTTGCTAGATCATTCAAAACTAAAAAATGATCTAATTTGATACAACTTGGATTGGACTCTAGTCCCAACTAAGTTAACATATAATATTCAAAAATTCAAATGGAAGTCTAGAGAAGATCTGTTTAATCATATAACCACGTTCCATTTGTGGTGCTCATCTAAATCCTTGATCGATGATTCAATCAGGCTGAGATTATTCTAATGCACCATAATTGGAAATGTTATAAAGTGGTATATTGAGCATAGAGGAGGTACCTCTGCTACGTTTGGTGAATTGGGTACTATGTTTCTAAATCATTTTTAGTTTCTTGTCTGATATGATGTTGGAACTAAGCTTCTAGCTAGTTTTTAACAAGACAAGGAAACTCATATTTTTGACCACATCTAAGAGTGGTGCAAAAGGAGGATGCTCATCAAAGAAAATATCCCTGATGAGTTCCTTCAAAAAGGGATTTTGAAATATTTACAACCAAATATTTCTAAGGATGTGCCACTCTCCAAAGTGTTCACTGAAGAAGAGGAAATCTTTAGAGCTAAGTAGTTAGAACTCATATATTTTTAGTCTGTGGTGCTTTAAAAGATTCTTCCTGATGCTCCTTGATTGAAGATAGGCCTTTCCAAACCTAAGGTAGGACCCCATTTTGATGGAATTATAGGATCAATTGATAATACTATGGCTAACCTGTTGAATGAATTGCAACAAATGTCTTTACAATTTTCTTCTCTGGCATAGGTTTCACCATAAGTGTTTATTCCTTCCCAACCTTTAGTAGTTAATGTTTTCCAACATTCAAATCCCAATGGAGACCAATATCTGATGGGAAGAAGAAGGGACATGGTAAGAAGAAAGATAAGGCTGGGAAGGTAAATGCGAACAAGCCTAGTAATGATACCGGAGAGGAAAAAAATGACTATGATCTTGATATCCTATCTCCTTATATGATGATGGCTTCACATGATGTGTGTAAATACCACCAGAAAATAGTTCATTCAATTAGACCACGAGCTCATGTAGGTGGGATTTCAGTGAAACCCATAAACCCCGATCGAAAAATAGGATATATTTTTTTTCGTATTTTAAATCATATACAGAGGTTCTGTATTATGGTATCCATGTGTGTACATTATTTTTCAAGGCCATACTCGCATATGGAATTTAAAATATTGTTTTTAATAAAATATCATGTTTGAATAGAAAAGGGCTACCCAAGGCCATATCAGAGCATAATAACTATAGGAGTGGTAAATGATTCTATAGCACCAATGTATGACTTTCATTTCGATATTATATTCTTATGACTTATTCTTGACAAGTGGAGAACCTATCATTCTCCAATGTGAAAAGGACTTGGCCTATGAGTTTGAAATGAAAGACATTGATTTGATGCACTACTTCCTAGGCTTAAAGGTGTGCCAAGGACCTGGTGAGATTTTCCTTTCACAAGGGAAATATGTTGTCAATTTCTTAGAGAGAATTGGAATGGTGGAATGCAAGTCCATGGACACCGCGATGGAGTTGAATTTTAAGAATTTATGTCGAAAATTGGAAAATCCTTATGAGTGCCAAGAATTGGTTGGGGCACTAATGTTCTTAATGTACAGTAGACCAAAAATATGTTTTTATGTCAACACTGTTATCCAATTTATGATGGAGCCAGTACATGCACACTATGTTGTTTCTAAGCATGTGTTGGGATTCCTTCATGGGACTATTAATCATGCACTTATATACACTTCCGAATATGTGAGACTTCATGGATACATTGATTTTGATTAGGCTAAAAATTTCATTGAAAAGAATAGCACATCATGATGTTATTTTAGTTTAGGTTATGCCATGATATCTTGGATGATCAAGAAGGAAAAGTGTGTTTCTCGTAGCATAACAAAGGCTCAGTACATTTTTACTTGCATGACATGCTGTGAGGTAGTATATTTGAAAAATATATTTGGAGTGTTCTTATAGTAGGTACTGGATACGACTGTGATATACTATGGCAATAAAAGTGGGATCCAACATTCAAACAATATTTTGTTCCATGATAACTCCAAGCATATTGAGATCATATATCACTATATCTAGGATATGGCGTGGATAGGAGATGAAAGAGAGCATCACCATTCAATTGATGAGTATATAGCTGACATCGTTACCAAGTATTTGCAAAATGGGAAGTTATTGGCCTTCAAAGAGAAGCTTCGACTAGTGGTGGTGACCCTTCTGGGAAGGGATAATGATAGATTAGGAAGACTAAGCTATGGGATCTCCTAGGGGCATGGGGCAACCTTTTAGAGGTATAGGATTAGAGGATGATTTTCATTTTGATAAGTTGATTTCCCCTAGTCAAGTCTGGGATTTGATAGAGTACATACCCAACATGCATCCTACCGACAAGTCGTGCTTATTATGATTTCCACTCATCTATCCAATGAGTGAGGAGACTTAGGTTTGCAGGATATTTATCCATAGAGAACATGTTTGGTAATCTTATCTACCTATTTATGCAATGCATGGTGTTTAACTACTTGATTACTAAGATCAGGTTGGGTGACATCGGGTTTAGAGGACCTTTGTCACTTGTGGAAAATCAAACTCCCCTATTGTCGAATATATAGGGTGTAGAGGATATTTACCCTAGTGGTAAATTGATCTCCCTTATTATCTGGATTCATGGACTGGGAAAACACAGGTTTTAGAGGCTCTTTTCCTGA
Organism: Pinus taeda; assembly: GCA_000404065.3. Taxonomy (NCBI): domain Eukaryota; kingdom Viridiplantae; phylum Streptophyta; class Pinopsida; order Pinales; family Pinaceae; genus Pinus; species Pinus taeda. Next base: position 90,494 of record APFE031636411.1, read on the forward strand.
GTGGTAAATTGATATTCCCTATTGTCATTGGGTATAGGGGTTGGAGGATATTTATTCTAGTGGTAAATTCATTTCCCCTATGATGATTCTTCTTGTTTAGATTGAGACATCATTTTTATGAGATGGCGATAAATGAGTAGAGATGAGATGAGATATGATGGAGTGATGATGGTATATGTACATTTGCGACGAGATATATGTTGCAGTTGTTAATTCCTCCCTAGCTGAGAGGGATTGTTGAAAACTACCAATTGAGGGAGAAATTCCCTCCTTAGATAAGCCCAAAAACTTGTAAATTTTTTATGCCTCGAAAATCATTTGAACAACATTATAGATAACCATCATATCGCAGACTTGAATAATATCCCTTTTTTGTTTGGAATAGTGGCTCCATCTAGATATAATGGGACCCGTTTCCTAATAAAATGTGATAGAATGGATGTAGAGTGCTTATAAACAAATATAGGTCATAAATGGAAGTGATTATATAATAAAATACATGTATTAATCTATATTTTGCATGGTGTTACTTATTTTTATGTGATCTAAAATAATTGTCCTTGGTGCATGATAATAAAGATCAATCAAATACTTGCATAAATGAAAAGCATTTAATATAATTATTTTGATTAAATAGTTAGTCAAAATAATTGATGAAACTCGTATCGCAATCAAATATATTAACAAAAATCTTATATGGGTATTAAATATGACAATTCCATCATGTTTAGAAATGAATTAATGTAGCAATATGTTAGAAAAGATACATATAATGAACAATATAGAGAGGAATGACTATCAATTCATTAACAAAATAGAAATACAATGATAAAAGTACATGATGTATGTTACTCAGCTCATGAAAGAAATACTTCTCATCCAGTATTTCTTATTAAGATGTTGTCAATAATATAAAAGTGCAACCTCACAAAGTCTTCTCTACAAAACATCAGGACCCTAATATGGTCATTCTACTAAGAGGAGTTCGAGAAGTACATAAGTGCAAGCTTCTCAAAATCATTCATATAAAATTGTGGGAACTAACCCAGTCTTCCTATTAATAAAAGTTTGAAGAGTAAAAAAGTGCAAGCTCTCCAAGGATTTACTTCTAAAATCTGGGGCCTCTTCTACGTATAAATGAAAGCTTTTATATAGTGCATGCTGAAGATGCAAAAATAGAAATTACATAAAATGCTCAGGAGGTTTGAACAATTCCCCTTAGAATTAGTGATAATAAGACACAAATAGAATGAGCTTGATGACGAGCTAAGGATTATCATTCCGTCTCTTCTCTCATTTTCTGCCTAACCCTGAAATATCTAACATTGGATGAATTTATGGGGATGACTTGTCTTTTATGTGCAGTTATCTCGTATATGTGGCACCTAAAAGCATGAAAACAAGTAAGAGGATGAGTCAATAGGTAAATACGAAATATATAAGTAGTTACATTGTGAACCGTCGACTTACATGAGACCATGAAACCACAATCATCCTTAAGCCTTCATTATAATTAAAAAAATATGAGTTCAATGATTAATGAACACAACTTAGCTTTCTATTAAATGGAGAAATCACATCGTAAAATACCTCTTGTGACAGCTTTAAAACATGACTAGATGCTTCCCCGAAATGCGCTATGTGATCACAATATCACAAATCTCGCAGAATCACAATTACATTAAATTGCAATCGTAGTTTGACAACATCGTAGTGTATCGTAAAGGTTTCAATGAACAATGAATTTTCAATGTGATATATCACATTGGAAGTTAGAAGGAAAAGACTCATAATAAGTGGCAGAGGGATCTACGATTACAGAATCGCGATGGGTGATGTGGAATTTGGATGAGTTGGCATGAGGATGCATCCGCCTATGTGACTTACCTTATTTTAATGTGCTTTTCCTTTGTTATTTATTCATTGTTCATTTATGAATTTAACATTGTGCTTTGTGATAAAATTTATCGCAATTGGGAGATCAGAGGTGAATGTAGTGGCATGCTTATGCAAATCTGTGATCCATCCAGACACGACATATTATAAATTTTCATTGAATGTTATATCATGTACAAAACATTTATCACATATTGCAATCAGAGTGGTTATCATAGTTTTTAAACAACACTCACTATAACTTTTGCGAGGTGGGAAGCTCTGATATGGAGTAGAATTTGGATAAATTATTTGGAATATAGTAAGAATTTGGTTAATGTTTTTTCTTATTATAACTCAAATATATTATATTCAATCAATTATGTCATTTAATAATAATTCAGATTTAAAATGTAAGTATTCTTCTTGTTCTCAGGGGTTATGTTCACTGGGATTTGCAATGTGCGATATACTTTATCACATCACATTGTTTCAAGAGATAAAAGAATGGGTGCTTATTAAGATTGTGAAATGCGATAAGTGGTGGCACTGTTTAAAATAGTTTTAGTTGAATTATGCAGGCCAATGAGAATTGATTTTTTAAATTCAAATTTGTACTAAAAACACTAAAATGTTTTATTTAGGTATGATTGAGAAATTAAAAAGGATCCCCATTATTTATGTAATAATTTACTAATACATTTATATATAAATAATGGGGGGCTTTTGAATAACATAACAATTGGCGATTCAATGCAAGAACCAATTATCTCTAATAAATAATAATGAAATTTCAAAAATTAAGTAAAAATAATTTAGGAAAGGGAAACTATTTTGAAAATATTTAGATAAATAAATTTACTTTGAATATAAAAACTCACTTAATTGAAATCTCTTTTAAGACCTTGCATCATTGAAAATACATATTTATCTATATCCCTCCTTAATTGGTTATAGATATAAAGTAAGTGGCATTATACAACTTATCCTTTGATATACTCATTTATCACAGGTGGAGCCACTCCTACAAGCAAGCATTCATAGATTCAACAAGGTTACCTTTTAACCATGAATGATTCAGAATCCCATCCATTTAAGAGTGTAGTTGTTAGAGATAACTTCAAAAACATATATATTTACTTTTATCTTCTTTTTTCTTTTTTGTTAATTTTTTTCAGCTATACCTAAAAGTCATTGTCCTCGTTTAGTGGCCAAAAAGTGACAATGTTGTTCACGAGTTGTAATTAAACTAAACAAGATGGCTCGTGATGAGACCCCTTATCTTATAATTGAAATAAGCATAAGCCATTACCTTGGCTTTATATTTAATATTTCGTAATGACAGTCTATTATTTGCCTATGTTCATGGTAAGCATGCTCATGATGAGACCTCTTATCGTTTAGGTTTAATATATTTTTGAATTACACTCTAAGAATATGTTTTAATGGTGGGGAGAATCATTAACTCCTTAAGAGTTTTGGATGAAAAGTTTAGACTTAAAGATGCCTAGATGTAAGGCATTCTTTACTTTGTTAAAGAAAACCTTTCTTGACTAATAGTAGAGTAAAAGGATTTTATAACTCTTTAGGTTTAAAAGAATTTAGAACTTCAATGGAAAAGTTTCCGAGTTTTATGATTTTTATCTAGTTTTCAATTTTGTAATCACTTCATTAAGAATTCCTACTTTCAAAGAGAAAAAACCATAAAATGATTTAATTAATGTTTATGGAAAGCCAAAAGTATGTCATTTAACACTATTATCTAAGAAAACAAACAAATGTAAAAGTAATAATATTTACAATAGAAGATATGATCTTTTAATAAAATAATTTTCTCAAAATAATCCCATTCCCATAAACGATGGTAGAGTTACCAAAACCAAATCAAAACCAAAAGGAAAAGAAAAAGAACTCTAATCTAAATTAAGAAAAGTGTTCAGCAGACAAAAAGAAAAAAATGAACAAGGCAAAAGGTGAAAGAAAAACCAAATCTAAAAGATAAACTCCAACAAGATTGTTTATACAAATTTCTTAAAAAAAGAAGTAAAAAAGATAATGATATAAAATTTCATTCTTAGTTTTATATTTAGATAAATTTTAGCTTGTAGAGTTATAAGAATTTAATAATAGTCACAATAAAATTTAGTCCAAATGAAGAAATTTCGGTGTGTTGTAGATTTTCTTGTTGAAAAGAAAAACCTGCAAAAAGCATCTTAACCATTTTATAGTAAAAGTAATTCTTAAAGAAACAGGTTAAAGGATTAGAAAGTCCTCAGTTTAGATGATTCAATGAGGGTCATTACTTATTCTTTAAAAAATTAAAATCAAACCAAGAGAATGAGCTCAAAATCTAATCTGGTAGAGGTGTGAAAGTTTATGAAGATCTGCAAAAGAAAGTTTTATATAAGCAAAAATTTAAAAATAAAATTGTACCTATACAGTAAAGAAATGAAAATGGATGAAAGTGGCCATATGAAACTTAACATTAAAGAATTTGATGTGGAACGAAGTCTCATCAAACCCGAGATCTTGGGTTTGAATCTTGGGCTACCCTCCCCCTGTAGTAGTGTGAATAATGGAGATGTAAACAAGAAAATTGAAGAATTTCATTTAACCTTACCTGGGAGATATGACTTTCTCTAATGCAAGGTAACTTCTTTTAATTGAAATTTAAAACATGAAGAGGTTAAATTCTTTTGAAATTTCATTATCCCAAAATAATTATTTATTAAATCTAATCTAAAGCAAGTAGTGAAGTTAAGAAAGTAATGTTTCATGTTCAAGAAATTAGAAGTAAACCAAATATATGAGAAAATGAGAAATGAAGATATGCTTCTTTATGAATCATAGCAATGAATGCTCTCTTTGCTTCTTTTTTTAATTCCAAATTTATATCAGCCCCAAAAAATTGAAATTGGTTCAAAATCGAAATAATGTAGAAATTATGTATATGACAAGGACTTGAGTCTTTATAGAGTAAGTATGGAGTGATATATCAAAAATAAAAAATAAAAATAAAAAATCCAAAAATGAATTGACCATGGTGCACTAGCGTTACATGTTCCATATTCATTATTAATGAAGCAAATTTCCGAGAAGAGTAAAGAGACCGATGTGCATACATTAAATATATATATATAGATAGATAGATAGATAGATAGATAGATACAAAGTCATCATAATGGATGAATGCTTTGATTTGATTGAAATTATGTTTAAAATACATCCAATATCTATTCCAACATGATAACATGAAAGTAGCATGTATAAAATGATAATAAAATGAGACTTCATGTTAACATAGTTAAAGATCAAAATGAATTGATCGGATACCTACGAATTTTCTTAACTGGAAATTCATAAAATTATGAGTTTCTGAGAGAATCAAGGTAACAAAAAAGAGCTCATGTTTTCCAAAATTTATGGGTAAAAATTCAATAATCAAAAAGCTTGCTTTATATTGTTTCAAAATATTAGAAGAAAGTAAGATATTGGAACAAAAGTTTTTGTCTAACTTTTACAAACAAAACTTACGATATTGATCATGTCTGATAACGAATGTTTGTTAGATGTATAATGTAGCAAAATTGTCTTTCTAGAACAACAAAAATTCATGTATGGGAGGTTAAAAATTTCGTAAGAGTTTATAAATTAGTTCTTATCACTTTCATCCCGATAATAACAAGCTTTTGTAAAAATGATTGCAAGAGCAAAATAAGCTTCAAGGGAAACGAATCACATACTTAATGATTATGAAAAGAAATCAACTGTCAAAAGTATTGGAAACCTTTTCTGAAGCCAAAATCATCATAGAAAATCTATGAAAAGTGAAAAGCATAAATTGGGATTTCAAAATTCACCAATTAGAGGCTCCAAATCCCTTTGAATGAAAGGAGTATCCCTAAGGGGAAATATTGTGAGTGAGTTATATGGAACGGTTTATCTCAACTTGGAAAATTGTAAGATTTGGAATAGGAATAGATAAAAAGATAGATAAGATCATTTGTTGCAAGATTCAAAAGAAAGAACTTGATTAAACTTTTCTTTTAAAATAAAACCCCTTTTAAAACTTTAATTAACCATTGGTATTTTTTATCAGATAAAGATGTTATCGAAAATTTCTTATGAGGAGAGTTACAAAATACAATGATTTAACCAAAATATTCCGATAATGTATTAAATTTCTAAACATAATTTTAATGAATCGAAGCAAAATTAGAGAATTCTCAATTTCGACAAAATAGTAAATACTTCCCTGAACATGTTATATCTATATCTATATATATATATATATATACCTGTCACGCCCCCAGTCTTTTTTTTTCTTATTGGGCGGGTGCGGCACCACCGTGCACGTTATTTGTTCAACAACAATGCATATGGAATACACCTTAACCGAAACAAACATACTTTAATTGTTACCTTATAACCATGTAAAAGAATTAATCCTTATAATTCTTCATAAGCCATTCTTAACATTCATATGCAATTAAACCGAGTAACAAATTACAAACAGCCATGTAGAATGGGAGGGGCAACTCCCGGTAAAGTCTGCCCGAGTATTATATTATGAATCTCTTTTCAATAATACAACAATACAGGTGTGCCAGGCAAAGTCCACGGCCACACTTAGAAATATTACAACCAGGCACAAATGCCTTTTACATACACAATTCTGCACCTTTTCTTATGAGAGGGTACCCACACGGATCACCCAAGATACTCATACAATTCTACACCCAACCATGTATACAACTCTCCTCAACCGAGACCATACTCCACATAACCCAAGCTGAAATATGCGAAGTCCCCTTATTCCTTATGCGCATGAGTAATGTGCATTTTCCTTAGAACCTTCGCACTTTACCCTTGTCACTTATGCGAAGATCTCTTGAGCAAAATTCGATGAGTGAAATGAGCTCTTCCTTCACTCATATATATAAGTTTCCTTCCTCATGTAAAGGGGGTTGCTTATTCATGGCCGACCTCCCTTTATTACATGTAAAGCCCACATATATCATACATGCCCACACATAATTCATGTCGGCTTTACTTTATATCAACACATATACGTCCTCCTTATGCTTTAATGGGGGTGCATCCTCATGGCTGACCCCATTATCACATATATAAGCCCACGTACATGTTTTAATATCATATTTAATTACATTTTCCACCCACGCATATATATATGCATACATCCATATAACATATTTATATATGTTATATATTCTTTTTTGTTTAATTAATCCACCATTGATATACATGCTTTCTTCATATGTTCCATGGTCGACCACGTCCATTTACATATAAGCCCATACATGCATATATTATATTACATTTTCACATGTGTATTTCGTCCATTTGGAGAGGGGTGTCCAGCCTTAAGGCCAACCCCCATATCCTCCATTTTACATCCAATACATATGTCGGTCCAGCCATTTTATAACGCATATAAACATGGCTCCAACACTTAGTTTAATTTCCAAGTGTCGTCAGTAACGTCGCACGGTTTTGCTGTAACGTCGCATATGTGACAATCTTTTCGTCGTATTGTCACACCACAACCGCCCATGTCAACTGTGCTTGCCTGCGTGCGGAACTACGCCCGCCTGCACCCACGTCTGTAGTATGACCGCGCCCATGGTTCGCCCGCTCACCGTGGGTCGCCCATCGTTTGTCGCCTGTCCGTTTCAGCTTGCCCGAGACTCAACCATAACCTGTTTGCCGAGTCGGGTAGCTGCACCCGTGTCCAAACTTGCTGCAGCTCATTCGCAGCCCGTCGTCGTTCGCCGGATGTCGCAGCTCGCCCAACTGTTCATTGCGCCCATCACACATCAACTCGTCAGGCCGCCCGCCCATCGTGCAAGGGCGCCCGCCCGGGTCGTGCCCACGTCAAACTGTCGTGTGAGGAGATGTTTGCCCGCTCGTCACACTGCCCGCCGTCATGCCAAGAAGCACCCGCCATCGTGCACGTCTGCCCGAGACTCGAGGGCGTTAAATCCTCCTCCACCTCAAATCGTTGTCATCCTCGACAACATATCATCCTGGCAGCTCTCCACCAAGATCGTCATCTCGATGACCATCATGTGAACTTACGTCACGATACTCTAGCATAATGTCAACACCTCCCTGTCCACTTCGCAGCCCCATGTCTGAACTAGTTGGGTAGCTAATCCAACCATCACTCTCAACCCATGAGAGTGAACATATTCATGGCCCCATAAACTGTTTCTCGAACATCAGCCACATCTTCGACTCATCAAGAATCCATAATCCATGCTCAGGTCCATGGAACTCCATCCACCTCATCTGCAACATGCTATCCATGATAGTTGTTGTCAATGTGCTACAGTGATCAGCCACATTTGACCGACATCATCATGTGTGTAAAGTAGTTGAGTCTCGGCTCAACCTATGCCCAAGCGTGCCACCAAGGCATCATCATCGTCATCGTCATGACCCCATCACCTCAAGTGTCTCATCGATCCTCCACATCAAGTCATTCTTCCAAGCCATGCCCATACATGGGATTTGAAAGTGTGCATCCCATACTGCACCAAAGACTCTGCCCTCAGCTCCTCAATGCATCAGATCTCTAAGTCCACCATATATGATGTCCCTAAAATCACGATCATCTCATGTCATCATGAGCTCCATAAACCATCCCCAACCAACACCTCAGGAAGCATACAAGTCTCAGCCAAAAGGTCCCTGCAAGATGCCTCAGCTCTCCATGTAGTAGGAATGCTCCATAGTTGCTCACAACTCCATCCAAGTAATCAAATCTCGATGTGCCTCATTCAAGTCCATGAATCCCTCTTCATCATCTGCAATGTGCCATCCTCAAGTCCCCAACCTGATGTCCATGACTATGTTGCCCATGTAGACCATCCAAGTACATCACAACATCGGCCATCCTCATCCAAGCTGCAATCTTGGTTTAGTGAACTCGGTCACCAACCATATCATCGTCGTCATGAGCCCCTTCCATCATAGCTCCTCCACCAAAGTTTCACCAAGACTATCTCTAGATCTCGGCCATGAGAAGTCCACCCAAAACATCATCAAGTGTGTGCCCTCTTCAACTTGTCCATGAGTCATGCCGGGCACTTAGCCATGTGGCTAAAGCATGACCCAATCACCCAAAACGATCATCAAGTTCCACCCTTGTCACGAGCCCTTGCACCTCTCATCATAAGGTCACAAGTAACCCCAACAAGTCCTGCAACTGCTGACAATCCTCGTTTCTCCATACAAGGTTCCATCATAGTCATCCATGGCAAGATCCTCCATAGCATAGGCAAACTGATTTTGCCTTCCACAACATATAGTCCATCTACCAAATGTCCAAATGAAACACAAGTACCAATACTTACTTCATCATCGTGAGGCTCCTCCATGTGAGTGACCTCACCCATCCATGTCGATAGGCTGCATGATCCTGGTTCAACTTGATCACCTTCAAGTTCTGCCTCCACGAGTCCTCACCATCATGTGGTTCTTCCATGTGAGTGTCCATCCATGCTACCAAACTGTATCACCCTAGTCCAACTTGACCATCGTCAAGTTCGACTTCCATCTTGAACAAGTCTGCAACATCTTCTTCTATATTTTCCAACCGGTACAAGATATCCAAGAGCTTCCTTTTACGTTCTTCAAAATCTGCCATACCTTGTTCTTTGTTGTCACGAGCAACCCTGCTCACCAGCTCTAGACCGAGCTCTGATACCACCTATCACGCCCCCAATCTTTTTTTTTCTTATTGGGCAGGTGCGGCACCACCGTGCACGTTATTTGTTCAACAAAAATGCATATGGACTACACCTTAACTGAAACAAACATACTTTAACTGTTATCTTATACCCATGTAAAAGCATTAATCCTTATAATTCTTCATAAACCATTCTTAACATTCATATGCAATTAAACCAAGTAACAAATTGCAAACAACCATGTAGAATGGGAGGGGCAACTCCCGGTAAAGTCTGCCCGAATATTATATTATGAATCTCTTTTTAATAATACAATAATACAAGTGTGCCGGGCAAAGTCCACGGCCACACTTAGAAATATTACAACCAGGCACAAACGCCTTTTACATACACAATTCTGCACCTTTGCTTATGAGCGGGTACCCACACGGATCACCCAAGATACTCATACAATTCTACACCTAACCGTGTATACAACTCTCCTTAACCGAGACCATACTCCACATAACCCAAGCTGAAATATGCGAAGTCCCCTTATTCCTTATGCGCATGAGTAATGCGCATTTCCCTTAGAACCTTCGCACTTTACCCTTGTCACTTATGCGAAGATCTCTTGAGCGAAAGTCGATGAGTGAAATGAGCTCTTCCTTCACTCATATATATACGTTTCCTTCCTCATGTTAAGGGGTTTGCTTATTCATGGCCGACCTCCCTTTATTACATGTAAAACCCACGTATATCATACATGCCCACACATAATTCATGTCGGCTTTACTTTATATCAACGCATATACGTCCTCCTTATGCTTTAATGGGGGTGCATCCTCATGGCCGACCCCATTATCACATATATAAGCCCACGTACATGTTTTAATATCATATTTAATTACATTTTCCACCCACGCATATATATATGCATACATCCATATAACATATTTATATATGTTATATATTATTTTTTGTTTAATTAATCCACCATCGATATACATGCTTTCTTCATATGTTCCATGGCCGACCATGTCCATTTACATATAAGCCCATACATGCATATATTATATTACATTTTCACATGTGTATTTCATCCATTTGGAGTGGGGTGTCCAACCTTAAGGCCGACCCCCATATCCTCCATTTTACATCCAATACATATGTCGGTCCAGCCATTTTATAACGCATATAAACATGGCTCCAACACTTAGCTTAATTTCCATGTGTCGTCGGTAACGTTACACGATTTTGCTGTAACGTCGCATATGTGACAATCTTTTCGTCGTATTGTCGCACCACAACCGCCCATGTCAACTGTGCCCGCCTGCGTGCATAACTATGCCTGCCTGCACCCACGTCTGTAGTATGACAGCGCCCACGGTTCGCCTGCTCACCGTGGGTCGCCCATCGTCGGTCGCCTATCCGTTTCTACTTGCCCGAGCCTCAACCGTAACCTGTTTGCCGAGTCGGGTAGCTGCACCCGCGTCCAAACTTGCTGCAGCTCGTCCGCAGCCCGTCGTCGTTCGCCAGATGTCGCAGCTCGCCCAACAGTTCATTGCGCCCGTCACACATCAACTCGTCAGGCCGCCCGCCCATCCTGCAAGGGCGCCCGCCCGGGTCATGCCCACGTCCAACTGTCGTGTGAGGAGATGTTTGCCCGCTCGTCGCACTGCTCGCTGTCGTGCATGTCTGC